>OX328015.1:8875577-9168077 GCA_946811545.1 Netelia fuscicornis
TTGCTCTCCATTTTCTAGCAGGTGCTCTCATCATCACTTCACATCTAATTATCGTCTCTTAACAGTCAACTGTAAGGCCCACTCTCTCGAATTATTAATAGACTTTCTATGTACCTACTTCGTTTTCACGTGCAAAAATAACGACGAAGGATCGTAGTTCTTTCATCGAACGTTTTCAACAGCTCTTATCATTGTAGACTATTTTTTTATACGACCGAGCTCTCGTCTTCTCATTCAATTTTTTAAATAAATTTATTAAAACGACGACTATTTATTAATTACAGTTTATTTATTTTTATATTTTATTTAGTTTTTTTTATTGACAAGGCAGTCTTCGAAATTGTAACAAGCAAAAATGAGAAAGTTCGAGAAATGATTGATTTTTAAATTCTTCATCGTTGACCTCCCTTTAACATTGCCAAGATAGCGATGTCATTTCCCAGATTCGACGTTAGCAACGTTACAACTATTTCCTTTATGCCAGCTACAACTTTTATCCATTTTCTACGATTATCCTTGAATACCGTTACGATAGAGCTCATCTTGGTAATGTTAAAATCGTGCGATATCGCAATACTTTCATTCCTCGGCTGAGA
Source organism: Netelia fuscicornis (assembly GCA_946811545.1). Lineage (NCBI taxonomy): Eukaryota > Metazoa > Arthropoda > Insecta > Hymenoptera > Ichneumonidae > Netelia > Netelia fuscicornis. Next base: position 8,876,174 of record OX328015.1, read on the forward strand.
TCATACGACCAAGTGGTCGATATTGACGTAAAAGCAAGAACAAAGAAAGATAAATATTCAAATTTGTGGAATTTCACCTTGAACCTAAACGATTGGTAATGCGATACGACGAAGAAAAAATTTGTAAGAGAGTTAATGGTGTATTTGCGTTTAACACAAATCTTCGACACGGTTTTTGCTTCTAGCGACAACTTCTAGTGTCAGCTGTGCTATCAATAATAATAATAAAAAAAAAATTTAAAGCATCGTTCTGCATCGTACTATTTTGTTCAGTGTCGATAAAAAAAGAAAACGTATTATTTCGATATTATTTTTGATAATTAATCGAATCGATAATTGTAGATTTTTTGCAGAATTATAGGGAACGTTATTCCCCAAGTGTCAGTGTTTTCTGCTGTTCTTCTCTAAATCTGAAGTGCCATGAAATTATATATATGAATTTATGTATATGCAATGAAGTTATATACGTACGAACGACAAGATTTACAATTAGCGAGAGATGTGCTGTCAATAAGAAAAAATTGTTTTAAATGAAAAAAAATAAATTTAAAGGATCGTTCTGCACCGTATTAATTTTCCAGTATCGATAAAAAACGAAAACATATTAGTTCGATAATTTCGATATTATTTCTGATAATTAATCAAATCAATAATTGTAAATTTTTTGCAGAGTTATAACCAACGTTATTCGCCATTTGTTATTCTATAAATTAATTCACAAATTCTACATTACTGCCTACATAATTACAATTAACATTATAAACAATCGCACCAAAAAGCCAACCGGAATTGAACATTACCGTTCATTCTATACAATCTTCGTAAATAAAACCATTTTGTATTCGTAGTAAGTGGTATGCGCGCATAGCGAACGATACGCATCGCTCGGCAGTCCACGGACGAGTGCGAGCGAGCGCCTAGCGTCTCGCCGTCGTGGTCCTCAAACCCGGCGCGGCGCGCGAGCGGCGGAGTGGGGGTAGAGAGCGACCGCTCAGCGGGGTGCGCACACCGTTCACCGTCAGCCGCGCACCGAGTGCCTTCAGTCAGTGAGCGTTTGACCGTCGAGTGAGGCGCATCTATTTTTCTCTTTCTCGTACACAAATCGTATATATAATTTGAAGAAAAAAAAAATACACACCCACACGCGCGATACCATCACGAATTCGTACCGAAACAAATATCACGGTTATCTCTCGGATATACTCGCGCCTTCTTATTCCATCCTCTCTTATCGACAGACACAAACCTAAATACACGTTTGAAAACCCATCCTAGTGCACGACGTACAACGATCCTTCAATTATCACAGTGACGATGGAGTAAAAATAAAAATCTAAATCCTCAATTACCAATCCCAAAATAAAAACAAACAATACCCAACCCAACCTAAAAAAAAAATCGCGTCACAAACGACAATGTGAAACACGAGGTGACGTCTATAAAACCCAAACAAAGAAAATAAAAATTCCCCAACGTTTCGTCTTAAAAAAAAAAATAAATCCAATAACCAATAAAAAATAATATCCGTAAGTTTCCATCGGAAACTTGGATTTATTAAATCTCGAATTGGACACGAATAATCTCGTTTATTAATTCGTATCTGTGAATTAAAAATTCGTGATTATGATCGATGGCTCGTAGTGGTTTACGTTGTTTCGAGACGATGGAAAATTGGAACTGTACGAGTCGATGACTCTCTCGCGTCATCGAGGCGACACGACGATATGGATTCTCGACAAACTAATCCTCACTAAGAAGCTCCACGAGTCGGCGTCCATTTTCGCATCTCGACGCGACACTAAATTATCGATATACAACGCACATGTATATACGTAACGACGTTACGGGCTCGTGTAGATTCTCGACGCTTGTGATTCATCGTGTGTTTTATTATCAGTGATACTTTGATATCGTTGGTTTCTGTTCAGTGTTATTAAAAAAAAAAAAGAGAGAAAGGAAAAATTAAGAAAAAAAAAAAATAATTAAATAAGCAAGTTTGTTGTTTTCTCTTTGTGTTTTGTCTTTTGCGTGTTCGACCTTCGACGAAGTTTTTTTGTTTTGTTTTGGTTCCGTTTCACGTTTCGTCTCGTGTGGTTACGAGACGATAAGCTAATCATTTTTCGATAAGGAACAAAATCATGGATGGACCGATCCGTGTGGAAACGGAGAATTACACAATGAAGGATACGAGATCGACGAGAATCGAGGCGAATTCTACGCTGGTGAGTCGTTTTGCATTTTTTGAATTTGTTTTTTTTTAATTGAAAAATTTTTTTTTTAATTGGTCAAACGATTTAATTTTTTTTTCTCTTTTTTGGGAAGGAATTCGAATTTTTCATGGAAAAAATACTGGATTATTGCGAAATTTGAAAAAATTGAACGTGAAAATTTTTTTCGCTATTTTTCCATCGCAATAATGTTTTATTTATTTTTTTATTAATTTTCTCGTTGGAATTTGTGAGGATCGTAATTTTGTTTTAAATTCGCGATAACAATTCGGATTTTTCGCACTCAAAAATAATTAATCGCCGCGAAATTTGAAAAAATTAAACGCGACAATTTTTTTCGTTGTTTTTTCTATCACAATTATTTTTATTCTTTTTTTATTCGAAGCGAGAAATATTTACGTAATTAACAAAAAATAATTGTACCTCGTTATTTGCTTATAAAGCGAACTTGGAGTTGGATCGAGAATCGAAATGGTTTTTTTTTATTTATTTATTTTTTTATTTTCTCGTTGCGATTCGTAAGTATTGTAATTTTGTATTAAATTCGCGATAACGAGTGGGCGGGTTTCCGTCGTCTAATTAGCTCGCCACGACGTGTTAGAGTCGTCGACAATAGCGAATTAACAACTCGATAAATTGTCGCGGCCTTGATTCTCTCTCTTCCTTCTCTTCCTCTCTCTCTCGCTCTCTCTCCCTTTCTCTTTCCCTCTACATGTACAATACACGTTACGTATGTATAATTGATGATTTATCGACGCGCGACAAGAGCGAACGAATCGTCGCCCCGCGGTCAAACTCGTCCACCGAGAGATCGAAAGGATTGTTCGAGTTTTGTTCTTATGCCCGAGATCTCTAAAAGTCATTGAAAATATTCGATTATCAATTTATCGTAGGTAGAACAATTTATCCATGACGATGATCCTTGAATTCACGAATAATTCCATGGGATTACAAATTAACCCACAATTCTGCGAGATGGATTTCGTTTTATGAATTTTTATCCAATTTTTATCGATATCGAGCGATCTTTGAATAAAACGAAATATTAATCGTTTTATCGTCGAAGTTATCGAGCTTGGGTTCGATTTTGTGTAAAGATTATACGAATTAATTTCAAGAGATTATTTACGAATTTTTATTTAATTTTTATCGATATCGAGCGATCTTTGAATAAAACGAAATATTAATTGTTTTATCGTCGAAGTTATCGAGCTTCGGTTCGATTTTGTGTAAAAATTACACGAATTAATCCCAAGAGATTATTTACGAATTTTTATTTAATTTTTATCGATATCGAGCGATCTTTGAATAAAACGAAATATTAATCGTTTTATCGTCGAAGTTATCGAGCTTGGGTTCGATTTTGTTTAAAAATTATACGATTTAATTCCGAGAGATTAAAAATCAACGCAGAATTCTGCGAGATCGATTCCATTTTTCGAATTATTATTCAATTTTTATCGATATCGAACGATCTTCGAATGAAACGAAATATTAATCGTTTTGTCGCCGAAGTTATCGAGCTTGGGTTCGATTTTGTGTTAAAATTATACGAATTAATTCCAAGAGATTAAAAATCAACCCAGAATTCTGCGAGATCGATTTCATTTTACGAATTTTTATTCAATTTTTATCGATATCGAGCGATCTTTGAATAAAATGAAATATTAATCGTATTATCGTCGAAGTTATCGAGCTTGGGTTCGATTTTGTATTAAAATTATACGAAATATTGTTGAGATTAGAAAATTAAATGAAATTCCGTGTCGTGAAATTATTTTTTTTCTTAATTTTTATTGCAACTTTTTTATTTAATTATTTATTTTATAACTTTTGTCGGCTATCATTTCGATACGAAATTGGAAAGCGGTTTCGGACTCCCGGGTCGCCCGATCGTCATTCGGAAAAGAATAATAAATACGCGAACGCGCTGGAATCGTTTGAGTTTCAGGTTTTTCTTTCCTCGCTCGCTCGCTCGTTACGTATTCGCGTTATCGAAACGGTCGCGCGTTGCGAAATTCGCAACGAGAGTTGTTTTCCTTCCTATTCCCATCTCCCGCTCACTTCTAAACAACTTGTACATAACTTTTACTTAGCAACGAAAATCGTAAGGTATTTCCTTTTTTTCCCTCAATTTCGGTTTTTTTTTATCGATATCAACCAACCTCGTTTATCAATAATTTTCGTAGAGAATCGAGAAAGGCGAACGAATGAAAATCAAACAGAAAAATTAATTCTCTATCTCCGATCTTTACATCGTCCCGGTTGAGAATTTATACGTGGCATTGTGTTCTTCGTACGAGACTTGTAATATTGATAATAAATAATATTGTTACGGAATGTAGTTGAAGAATTTGAAACATATTTTATAAAAAAATCTGCGAAAAATTAATTGGCTGACTAAATTATCAATCTTTTTCAATTTATCAACCAAAAATCGTCGATTTATCGTGTTTATTCGACTACTGTACTTCATCTTTAATAATTGTTACTTTAAGATTAAGCAAAAACTTGTAACTTTTATCACAGAATTCATTTTTTTAGCTAAATCGATTTTTGGATTCGAATTATAATGAAACAAAATTGAATAAAATTAAGAAATTTAAATGAATATTAAAACGATCAGCCTATTCGAAAGATCTTATTAAAAAGCGATTCACAAATTTGTTGATTACGTGGCAATCGAATCGACGATTAAAACGAACGGGCGATAAATGTACGAGAACAATTTAGGATTGACCGAATTTGGCTACACGGACGTCCGATAGAATACGCGGTTAGCGAAACGCACCATTCGAATAGCGAATTAATATTTTGGTTCATTGAACCGAACGATTATTGATAGCAACCGTCGATTTAGTCGGAATAAATAAATGTTCGATTACACGCTCGTGATCTCGCACTAATTTATATCTTTTTGTCTTTTTCATGGTGCATGTTCACTCTCAAGTTCAATGAACTTGTTAGTACTGTTTTGTCCTATTAAGTTTGTAGTCTTTGACCCTACGAAAGAAGACATGGGACAGTGCAGTGTCCGCACGCTTATATTATCACAGAAAATAAGCTGGGGAATATCAGGCTCGTTTGTGTCGTGGACTGTTTTAAGAACACGTCGGTTCTATGACGCGATGGATAATTTAGTGAAGAATTCCGTGACCAGCTTATTAGTAGTTTGAATTGTTAGTTTATTTCTATGGGGCGAGCTCGCTGATCTTCTCGTAAAGACGTTGAAAGTAAAAAAAAAACATTGTAATTATAATGAAAAATATAAAACCGAACGAATATTGATAAGAAAAGGCACTCGAGCTATTTTTATTCTCGAACAGCGAGAATCGATCTTGTTATTTCCAACGAAATTAGAAAGTACGCAAATTTACCGTCGGAATTGTCCATTCAGTTTTTTTAATCCAACCGTCAAAGGAATCTGCTGATAACTAAACAAAAAAATAACATTTTCGACATTTTCGTGAGTTTTTACATTCTTTTTTAAGTTTAAGCTGGGATATCGGCTTGTTTGTGTTGTAGACTGTTTTAGGAACACTCAGGTTCTATGACGCGACTTTGTACTCGGTCGTAGAAAAAATTAAACGCCACTTTAGGAAGCGATAAGCGTTCTACGAATGGAAAACTAATAGTTATGATTTCAACTGAGAACATGACAAATATTTTCGATAACACTTTATATCAAAATCGAGCAGGAATTAATTTTCAATTTATTTATTTACTAAATATTATTAATAATGTATTTTATAAAACAAATTTGATGAATCGATCGTGAAGTAGGAGCTTGATTTTAATTCGGAAGAAAAGATCCACTACGAGACGAAAAAATGCAGTTTTCCCACGTTTTACTATGTAAAAACAGATTTCCACGAAACTACGTTCGGTTTCGAAAAAAATACAAAGTTGTCTCTTATTCAGCATCGAATTGCGCACACGGTAGCACTTTGCGTTTTTTCGAAAATCTCAAATTGTTCTCGAGAAAAGCGTATTACAGTTTTTATTACCGATCGAGAAAGCTTCGTCTTTTCTTAATCTCGTAGTGAAAGTTGCTAACACTCGCGGTACCCGATATTATTTTCTCTATGGAATATATTAGTATTTTTCAAACTTATTTCCTATCGTATCGTGAAATACCGACTGGACACCCGCGGTAATACGATTAATAAATATCTCGTGTCTTCTCAATTCGTGCCACCCGATTTTTCGACCAAACTTTAGCCGATTACGATTTTTAACGCGTTACAGAATTATCCGAGACACAGATAACGATAGCGAATAATTTTTCATGTCTCGAAAAATTTATAATATTGTATAAAATGATACCTGCTCGTTAGTAGAAGATAGTGCACGTTTAACGAGATTCGATCAATGCCACTTTAATGAAAAAAAACCAGCTCTGTCATATTTCATTACAATATCGATATATTTGGTACGTACAATCATAAAACCTGTTTTTCAACCGATGTTTTGATGAACTTTTTTATCTACTAAATGGGGCTGGAGCGCAGCAGATAATTGCTGTTACGCGGAATATCGTTACCGTTTCGCTAATGGGGTCACGATCTCGTACAGCAAGACCAAGAGTAATATACGTGCACACATACGTATAAAACACGCGTGAAAAACAACCCTTTTCCATTACTTTTTTTTTTTAAACATTTAAAAATATTGATATTGAATCAAATAACATGATGAGACGATATAACTTGTAAAATATCATATAAATATTATATATTTCACGAATAAATATCTGCTATCGTAACAATCCTCTCCTTTTTCAGGGAAGTGTCAAACTCTAAAAAATTCAATTTTAATTAAAAAATATAGATGAACAAAAAGTTTCATCGCGAAAGAATTCGTCAAAATATTTTCCGTCGTACATGTTTATTTTTTGCCCATATGTGAGATAAGAATGTAAATTTTTGTTTAAAAAAAACAAACGTTTTCCATTATTTTTTTTTTATGAACATATCAAAATATTGATATTGAATTAAATAACACGATGAGACGATATAATTTGTGAAATATTACCTAAATATTATATCGTTCACGAATGGGACGTCTCAAATTTAATAAAAAAGGGAAGTTTCAAATTTAATAAAAAAAACATTAATTTTAATCCAAAAATATAGATGAACAAAAAGTTTCATCACGAAACAATTCGTCAAAATATTGTCTTTATATACGTCTAATTTTTCCGGTACGTGAGATAAGAATGTAAATTTTTGTTAAAAAAAAAACAAAAAAGTTGATAACTCCGCCATAGTTATATTTATACTCGCACGACCTCGTGATACTCGGAGAAAGAAATCACTCTTCGCGGGCCCGCACAAAGAATCGGGACTTCGTAAAACATACACAAGTACGCATATAATTACACACTGTAAACATTCTTTGCGAACACGTGTACACATGTGCGTACCAGTTTCCGAGAAAACGTGCAACGATGACGTACAAAATCCTCACGTAACCCATTCTCGAGTTCATGACGTGTATATATACACACACACGTATGAAAGGTTTGAATGTATAAAACGGCATACACGTTCTCAAGAAACTTCGAGAGAATGAAAAAAAGAAGAAAAAAAAAACAGAAAAAGGAAAAATAATGCACAAGGTTGAGGGGCAAATTACTATACGGCGACTCGGAGTTTCTCGTTTTATTCATCAGACGTTTTGTATATACGTGTACATTTAACTCGACTATTATTATTATTTTTATTATTCATGGCTTGTTTCGTTTCTACGCGAGTCTTTTATTTCTCAGACTCGATAATTTAGCAAATTCATCGGTGTTCCAAAGTTTATGGTATTTCAGTTGTGCATAAGATATTTTTCAATGAATTCTCGAGCCATGGCTATTCAAGATAGGAATTGAGAATTTCTGAGTCAGGTGGAATTTAAAATCCGGGTAAATAACGATGATTTCAACTCGAAGGCGACTCGTAAGAATCGTCACGATTGTATTTTGTTTACGACGATACGCATAATCTTATCGAGAACTGCGCGGATAGACTTTTAGATCGAGTATGGGATAGGTGAAATTTTCATTTTAATCGTTGTATCGTTATTTATATTTATAATCAATGTTTGAATATTAATTTCGGATTTTTGTTTCTTTTTTTGGTGTAAAAATTGAATTTTTTTTTTATTATTGTCCGTTTGTTTTCAATTTTAGTGTAATTAACTTAACGGATCGACTTTTAGATCGAGAATGGGATAAGCGAAATTTTAATTTTAACTGTCGCATTGTTATTTATATTTATAATACAAATTTGAATATTAATTTGTGATTTTTGTATTTTTTTGCTGTAAAAATTGAATATTTTTTTTATTATCGTCCGTTTGTTTTTAATTTTAGTATTAATAATTTAACGGATAGAATTTTAGATTGAGTATGGGATAAGCGCAATGTTAATTTTAATCCTCGCATTGTTATTGATATTTATAATAAAAATTTGAATATTAATTTCTGATTTTTGTTTTTTTTGCTGTAAAAATTGAATAATTTTGTTATTATCGTCCGTTTGTGTTTAATTTTAGTATTATTAACTGTAAATTGAACCTCGGTGTTCCATATTGCTGTTCGTTTTAAATATTAACGCGTAAAGAAGTGGAGTACGAGACACTTAGCGACTCGAGAGTCGCCGGATGTCTGCGCGCGTGTCTCCGGGTTCCCGACGAGTTTAACGTCTAGGTATAAAGTTATTTTGTTCTGCGTAACGCCTAGATACCTCGAGAATCGATTTGATCGTCGAATTAAAATTCATTTGCAATTATCTTCCAGTTCTGTTTCAATATACTAGTTTCTTTTTTTTTGTGACAAATTTATTCGCCTTTGTCGACTGTCGCGTAGAGTTAAATTAGAACGTTTCGTTACGACCTTTATATTTTTTAAAAATTCATCACGTTTTTATCTGTCTACGAAAGATATTTACAAATGACGAAATTGCACTCACGCTCGTAAAACCTGTTATTACTGCAATTCCGGTTAATAATTTTGACGAGATAATGTGTTTTGTTGATCTCGAAGTGCTCGATTTTCCAACTTTATTACAAGAATAACTATAAATTCGATATTACGCAAACTTTGAAAATAATTCAGTAATACATTCGCTCGAGTATCAAAGTTTCAAGGCTCAAAGTTGAATTTCACTCGAGACGTCATATGTCTACTTAAAACAGTCTTCGAATTTCGCGTGCTTAAATCTCAAATTTCTTTTTTATTCCAGTTAAAAATGATAAAATGATCGTAAATAAAATTGTTCGAACACGAATAGGCATTACCACACTACAGCGAACATTATTTTTAAATAATAATAATAATAAAATATCAAGCAAGCGAACTAATAATAATAATAGTAAAATATCAAAAAATGGGTCAACTAATAATAATAATAATAATAATAATAATAATAATAATAATAATAATAATAATAATATAAAAAAGCAAACTAATAATAATAACATTATAATAATATAAAAAAGCGAACTAATAATAATATAAAGCGAATAATAATAATAATAATAATAATAATAATAATAATAAAATATAAAATATACGAAATAAATGAAAAAATACGAAATAAAATGAATATTTCGACTCGAGAAGCTCGAGAATCTGATGAAGAATTCTTCCGAAATTTCTCGCGTGTAACAAGTACATACTTATACATACACTTGAATATACATATATATATATATATATATATATATATAAACACTCATTTCTATACATCACGTACGAATATTATGTCGACGGTAAGTATATAATACTTTTACGGTCTCGCGCGCACACACATCGCGAAGTCGAACGAGAGAGAAACTCTCTCGTAGCTCGCGATCCGTGGTACCGATAAATGTAAGAAGCAGCCTTCGCAGCGTCGAGAAACTGCATAGACTTTAGCAGGCTCGAGAGATCTTACAGCCTACGCGCCTCCAATCTTGGTACGCAGACTTCGCCATCGTCGTCGTCGTCGTCGTCGTCGTCGTCGTCGTCGTCGTCGTTGCCGCCGTTGCCGACGACGCGATAGACCGGTATAACCACTACGCGGTTTTTTTCTTCTTCTTCTTCTTTTTCGTCGTTTTCTTCTTCGTCTTCGCTTTACTCCCTTCGTTCCTTCCTGAGCCTGCAGCTACTATCGCACTGCTGCACGAGCTCACGGTGCAATATGCAGTCACGTTCATTCATATAGCTATACATATACATATACGTATATATGGATATATATACTCGTGTATATATATATATATATATATATATATATATATATATATATATATGAGGTACGTGTATGCTTTACTTACGAGCGAGCAAACTCACCTGGCTTCTTGTCTGCCTCGATAGGCTCGCAGAGTCGAACCAAGCCAACGAACGCACGCGTTGTACCGTTAAAATTGCCCGAGAGGTAGGTAACTCGATGCATCGATGATTTCTCGCGAACTCTCCCTGAGATAAAACCATATATCTCGTTCTCTCGATCAACCGTCCATGTCATCGATCTTGAAATTATTATAACGATATCGAGTCGCTCGCGAAATAGGGTTTGGTTTTCTTTGCAAACACGCGAGATAAGTAAACGCGAAAGATAAACGACGATAAGAAATCGATATAAAATAAATGGCGATTTCGAATGAAATTATTGTTATATTTTCAATTCATAAATTTTTTATTTTATTTCGTTTTATCGTCAATTCTTTTTGCCCAATGTTGACGAAATAATGTTCAAAGGGAAAATTGATTATTTATTTCTTGTATTTTGCAAATACGCGTATTTCTTGCAAATACGCGAGATAAGTAAAGTTAAACGATAAACGACGATAAAAAATTGATATAAAATAAATGACGGTTTTGATTAAAATTATTATTATATTTCCAATTCATAAATTTTTCATTTTTTTGTTTCGTCAATTCTTGTTGCAACGTTGACGAAATAATATTCAAGGAAATATTGATAATTTATTTCTCGTATTATTACGACAAGGAGGATTCGTTTTCAAGGTCGTCGTATTGGCGTTTGAAGGTTCCGGAAAAGGCGCGAGTATACAAGGATATCATAATTTCAAGAGAAAACGATTGAGACGACGAGCCGATGGGAGCTTCTTCGTGCTTCAATGTTTCGTTGAAAATACCAAAACTCTCTGCTTTGATCGTAAAACGTTTTTCCGGTAGAGAATGAGGCAGAAAGTTATTCGTATCCGGTTCGGAAAGTCCGTGTCTCTTATATACACATACATATTTGCGTCTGTGTGTATGTGTCTGTGTTTATATAGGTATTCTCGTTGGAGGATTGAGGAATTCTCTTTTCCCTGTTCTTCGTCTTTTCTCTTTCCCTCTTCCGTATTTTTCAGTCCTACGGGACTCGTAGAAGTCTTGTTTCTATGTATACATCCTTTCCACCTCAGCGACTATACTTTTACAGACCGGAGACTGGGAGAAAGAAAAAGAGAGAGAGAGGAGTTTGCAACAGTCTCTCTACGAGCCATATCCCCTCACCCGCGTTTTCTATCGATCCCGATAGGAGAATAAACATGCCCCTCTCTCCAACGTGTTTTTTTCAATCCATACCAAACACAGGAAACGAATAAAAAAAAAAATTATTGCAAGAAAACGACGAAAAGCAGATTTTTATTTTTCTCCAATTTTCATAAATATTCGATTACGATTTTATTAATGTAAAACACTGTTCAATGTCGTTCCCGACTAGATCGATCCTAGGTACCCTATATCCGCTATATCTTCGTTTATTAAATCGTAATCCGGTGAAATGGTTGATATAAAACCGGATTTAAAGATCCATCGTCGTGCCTTCGTTACGACGTATAGGTATGAAGCTAGGGTATATAAGAAAATCGCTCTATTTTACCTCTCTTTCCCTCGAGCATCGTATTATAGTTTCTCTTTTGCTCGAGCCTTTGGCGATCGTGATTAATTCCATTAATGTTGTAGGTGGCTTATACCGACAAATTATTAAACCGACGGCTTAAAGGATAATTTAGTGAAGAGCTCTGGGATCAGTTTATTAGTAGTTTGAATGGTTAGTTTATTTCTATGGAGCTGGGCTCGCCGATGTTCTCGTAAAGACGCTAAAATCAACAAAAAACAAAAACATTGTAGTTATAATGAAAAATATAAAACCGAACGAATATTGATAAAAGTCACTATTGTTATCGCAGGTGTGACGGTGCAACGACGAGAACCGATCTCGTTATTTTCAACGAAATTACAAACTACGCAAATTTACCGTCGGAATTGTCCGTTCACGTTTTTTTTTAAATTCCAACCCGTCAACAATATCCGTTGATAACTAAACAAAAGAAGAATAACACTTTCGACATTTCCACGAGTTTTCACACTTTTTTTTAACACAGATGCGACCAACTCCACTGTTTTTCGGCTCCACAAAAATCTGCATAGTAACAAGCTTATACTCGAGTTTGCTGTATTAGTTTTTTTTTTTTAATTTTCACATTTTTTGTACACAAAATAAATTCGCTAATATTTGTTTCGAGCCACGATAATTGTTCTCTCTTTGAATATTCCGATTCGTATCGTGTATCGTGTTGATCTTTATCGCAATACACGTTACAAATCGATAAAATGCAACGAAATATTTATGTTAAAATAATAATAAAAATAAGGAGGGGAAAGAAACGTGACTCGTTGCAAGAACGAGCAGATTCGAGGTGCTCTCGAAGGTGGTGGATGAGTATGATTGGATTCGAGGGCTTTGTTCGTCGTTGTTCGGTATACAACCGTTACCAGTTGTATATATATATATTTATATAACGTACGAACTCGATTCTCGGTCGCACGACCAAGTCGTCCACCGAGATAGATAAATAATGGCTTTCGCAGTTTCAACCATTATTATCACCGACAAATTTGTCCTGTGTATGTGTATGTGTCTCCCGATGATACTTTTGTCGAGAAAAGAAAGGAAAAAAAGAACGGAAGATGTTGCAGCGGTAACTGCGCAGGACTCATAAAGACCAAGGGCGCTATTCTCTCTCGTGTGTTCTATATCCTTGCAATCCGCGGCGTCCATTCTCTCGCAAGCTGCAGCAGAGAGAGCGAATCTCAACGGCAGACGACAGGAGTTGAATCGACGTGCCGTCCAGTGCTTATTGGCGAGGAGCAATAACCCCGCACGTTTCGAAAGAAAGAAATCTCCGATATTGATTTCCTCTCGTCGTTGGGCCTTTCTCTTTCTCCTCTGCGCGCATTGTTCTTTTTCTTCACAGATGAGCTTGACCAGTGGTCGAAGACAGACACGAAGGGATAGCTAGTGGTGCGAGATGAAAAGTAAAAAAGAAAATAGGGGATGGGAGGTAGAAAAACGTGTGCGGAGAGAAGAGAGAAATGGAAGTACGAGAAGGAAACACTCCAACGGTCTTTAATGGCCACGGGAAAGAGGACCAACGGAGAGAAAGGCGAAAAAACGAAGTGAGAAGAAAGACGGAGAAAGAGACTTATACAAGTATAAGAACCCGCTACAAAGAGAAACTATTTCACGTCTTGTACAGTTTTTGTTACATGGGCTCTTCCATCTCAAATCTACCCGAGTTTTCTATCATTTTATTCGATCGATAGATTCTTTCTTTCTTCTTACAATACTTTTCGATCAATTTAACTTCCTTTTGGGACGAAGCTTCGTTAGGAAATTATTTTTCCATTCCTCGATATCGATACGTTTCAATCTCGAACGAATTTCGAATTGAGAAAAAAATGTTGAAAGATTGGAGCGAAATTTACATCGACGTATGACAATAATAAGCTCGATGGGTACAGTCGCAGATTTTATGTTCTTCAAACTGTATTTGAGAAATTGAAAATGTTACAACAAATTTATATTTCGGTGTCAGTTTGAAACAAAATTAGGAATTTGATAAAAAAACAATTTTTTCCTGAGACGTTTGTTATTTCAAACGGAATGACCGATATATAAAATGATAGATATACGTCGATGTATATCGCTGAGCTTTTCATACAAGAGTCGCAGAAACGTCTGTGTATGTGTGTGTATGTTTGTGTGTGTGTGAGAGAGAGAGAGAAAGAAGGGGCTGTTGAAGTTTTTGTCCGGCAGGTTTCCCGTAGTGTAGTACAAGTCCGCCGTTAACTTCTTGTCAGATTGTTCGATACTAAAGCGGAAAAGTCCACGTACGCATTGCAACCCTCTTCCGCGGTATATACACCGTTTGCAGCCCCCGCCGGTGTGGACATTACGTGGACGCTTCCTATGACTTACCAGCTTTATTTTTTTCCATTTCAAACTTCCCCCGTCCACTTTACTCTTTTTCTTTTACTCATGCTCTGACCTTTTTTTTGTTCCCCATGCCGTAAGGGTTTTAACCTTCTCGTTGTCCATTTTACTACCCCCTTTGTTCATTATACATATGACACGTTTTTCTGCAATTTTTTTATGCGATTTGGGGTGAAACGAAACATTCGGTTTGCCTATAAACGTAAAAACATTCCATACGTCGCTAGGAGGTAAATAACAGTTTTGGGGGTAGATCGGGGTTAAATGCAGCGCGCGATACGTCCAGTATTACATTTAACCCTGTTCTATCCCAAACAACCGTATTAAACGTCTTTTTCTTGTCCAGTTTGGCACCATCTCCTTCGTTTATTATAAATATGATACACTTTTTCGCAATTTTTATAGTCAATTCGGGGTGAAACAAAACATTCGGTTTGCCTATAAACGTAAAAAAATTCCATACGTCGCTAGGAGGTAAATAACAGATTTAGGGGTAGATCGGGGTTAAATGCAGCGCGATACGTTCAGTATTACGTTTAACCCCGTTCTATCTCAAACGACCGTGTTACACCTCCTTCATTGATCAGTTTGCCTGCCACCCCCTTCGTTTGTTATAAATATGACACGTTTTTTTGCAATTTTTTTAGTCAGTTCGGGGTGAAACGAAACATTCGGTTTGCCTATAAACGTAGAAAAAAATCTGTACAGTCGCAAGGAGGTAAATAAGAATTTTGAGGGTAGATCGGGGTTAAATGCAGCGCGCGATACGTTCAGTATTACGTTTAACCCCGTTCTATCTCAAACGACCGTGTTAAACGTTAATGGAAGGAGGGCGCGTTAGTGACTGACTCGTGCTAAACCCCGGTCGGTATATACGCGTGTACGTACCTATATAGGGATTTATGTATACCTATATATAAGGATGAGGTCGGTCAGTGCTCTCTTTTGCCACTGAACTCAGACCGTCGGTAAACTTTCTCGCGGTGTATAGCGAGGGGAGACTTTACGTCTGAAAACACCGGAAGGTTTTTTAAGCAATTGGAATATTTCTCAACTTGAAACTCTTCGGAGTTCTTCATCGTTCTATAGCCAGTCGGGGTTGAAAGTAACGTGGCTTTTCATCCGGTTGAATCAATATTTTTGTAACGTGAAAACACGTGGACCCGCTCTTTTATTTATTTTAAAACATCTTTGTTATTTCTTTAACAACTTTTCATGAATTGTCAATTATTCGAAAAAGACAAAATCATATTTACAATAAACGTAATTCCAGCAAATGTTACAGAGGTAGATGGATTTTTTATATCGATTTTGGTAAACGATAAGAATTTTATGAAAAACGAAATTTTATTTTGTGTTTAATTTTTCTTTACTTTTATAATGTCCGGATTAATTCGAGATAAACAAAAGAATTTGAATAATTTTTTGATCTCGTTATCTTTATTTAATTCTCGATTTGTGCGAAAAACAATGTGCGAAAGAATGTTGCCTCTTCCAGAATAGAAATTCATCTGCTTCTTTCCCTCCTTACTGCACCTCTCGCGAGAATCGTGCAGATGTATTTATATTCTGCAACCGTGGCACGTGTATATCGCAATTACGAATTTAGCCGGCGGCCGGATGCTCGTGATCTCTCGCGACCAACAAGCTCGTAATATGCATTCCCGTTTATTGTTCGTTCATATATACGAGTGTTAGAGATCTATGCATATAACGCCCGTCTTGTTCGCTTGCACCCAACCCCGCATACAATCTCCATCTCGCTTTCTCCCATGGTTCACACTCGAGCCACTATTAACGAGCCTCGAGTGCGCCTCGGACCTTATTGTACTCGCTCCTCAATGAAATGTCTGGGCCGACGTGAGAGGGCGGTGATGGTGGCGCTAACGGTTATTCGCTCGGGGTTGGAAAGAGAGAGAGAGAAAGAGAGAGAGAGAGAGAGAGAGAGAGACAGAGAGAGAGAGAGCGAGGAGACGGAAGAGCTTCCCAGAGTGGTGACGCTAGGATCGGGGATCACAATGCCTACTTGTACACGCGCAACGGCAATCGGCTCTTCACCGAAAGCTCATTCGCCTCTTCCTCTTACTCTCCATCTCTGTCTCTTTTAATCGCTACTCTCCTCTTCTTCCCCTCAAGCTTTATTACGAGAAGAAATCCAAGGGTATGTGAAACCTCGTCCATCCCTTTGCCTCCCTGATGCACGTGCGCTAGTTTCTACGTTGCTGAGAAGGAAACCAAAAATGGACAGCGTTTAACGTAGTTCCTACAGAGTGTAAATTGACAGTTGAATTTTTTTATACATTATTTTTTACTATTGTAATAGCGAGATTTGTTTTTTTTGCCATAAAATAACACTAATTCGACAAAAGTTTTAAACGTTTCTTGTCATCGAATATTACACTTCTTGGAATGTATTCATATTGTTTACACTTTTATTATTTATATACATAAAAATTATTCATAATACTTACACTTTTTTAAATTTTTTTTTCACTTCTCAAATATTATTAATTTAGTATAAAAAAATAACTTCGAACGTAACTTTACACTCTCAAAATATATATTTTCACAAAAACAAATGTCCATACAGCTACATCGCTTTAAACTGGATCAAATTACGCGAATTATCACTGAAAACAATACCGATTAATATTTTTCAAAAGTTTACGCAGCGTGTAACAAGCACACGACGATGCTAGTTTAAAGCTTGTTATTTATAAATTCATTTTATTTATTGATTACCTTTTTTTTATCAATTGGGAAAATGAACGGTTATCAGTGTTCTTACTTATATCGTTGATTAGAGAAGAGATTAGCAACACTCGGTAAAAGTTGAAACCTCGGAAGTTGATTCTGCGACATCCATTCCAAATTAAGTTGGCCGCAAATTATCGTATTCGTGTGATATTTGTGTTACGCGGTAAATTTCCAATTCCACAACCTCTCTAGAAAGTCTTTTTGGACAAAACAAAATCTTGAACTCCCCTCCCAGATTCAAAAGTAAACCAGGAATGTCGACTATCGGATCTGTCGAGGGTCAACATTTTTTTTCCGTCTCTGGAATACTTTTCTTGGATTACGATTCGATCGAATCCCTCCCGTTATCATCTTTTCACTTCAGCAATATTTTCCTTAGATAGCCGCAGTTTTTTTCCTTTTTAATTCCAGACGGTTGACTTCTTCCGTTGCATCGTTCCAATCGCTCTCAGTCGAGCATTGTCGTCGGCGAAATGTTCACGGTTGCCTCTTCCCTGGAATGACTTCCACCTCCAATATAGATATTGCCGTGTTACCGCGCCATCTAGCGCCCGGTCGATGAACACGCATGTGCTTCTCTCTCGTCCATCTTCTCACATAACCTCTCAAAAGCGAGTCGACAAAAATCTTTTATTTCTTTTCACACAAGGTTTGCATGCTTTAGATAATATTTCCACTGTGTAACTTGCCTAGTCGCTGATACTTTTATACCCCTCAAACTATATAATCAAAACCTTTAAACACTCGGAAATGTTCATATAGCGTGAAAGTTGTTTACTTTATACCAGCATAGCTGAAAATAGAATGAAAATCGACATGAACCTGGTAAGGCCCAGCAATTGGTCTTGACATTATAAAAATTGTCTTCCATCTTTCTTTTAAATAAAAAAAAAATCATTCTACACTCCCGAGGCACGAAACCCTCTGGAAAAGTCTGTCAGTCCGGAGAGTGAGAGTGGAAAGAAGAAGGCGTGGATAGCGGTCCCACGTTAAGTACTATTAGCCGGATTAGACGAGATTCACAAAGTGACCAAGAGAGGCGCTAATGAGGCCGCAAAACTCTTCTGGCTCCGAGGGTTCTGTTGTTACGGTGGCCAAGAGAGAGAGAGAGAGAAAGTGTTGGATGACGAAGAGGCAAGGGGGTGTACAGGATTTGGAGCGTGGGTTTTACGGAGTATGGTAACGCGTTCGGTTAAGCGAACACCTCGTGTATAATTAGGAGCGAGACCCGTATTTCAGGAAACAACACGGGAGGTGCTGATAATCGTCGGTGCGAATAGTGAAAGAGGGCGGGGCGGGTAAAGGCGTGAAGGAACAAACATGCCGAACGCTCGTGGTTCGAGTACAGTGAGAGCGGTCTATACATCACCTTCACCGAGCGTGAAGTGTTTCGGTGACGCTTCCGGTAGATGGCGCGCAGCCCCTATCCCCACTTACGCTCTCTCTCTCTCTGTCTCAGTTTCTACATCGAAGCGGGTCTCCGCGCACCGATGTTTGCACTGTCGTCAGATCGAGCCTAATAATTATTTGTTCTGCAACGTGCTTCATCGTTCTACGTCTATGTTACACGCACATATAGTAAGTATATAGTACAAACGTGTGCGTTATTTTGTCGAGTTCCGCGTGCGTTTCATCAATCAGCAGATTTCTCTCTCTCCCGTCCTCGCATAATTTCTCCCAGCTTCGCTCGGGTGTAAATGTGCCGCTAGGTACACGCTTAATGCAACGCTTAATGAGACATCCCGCGGGATTTCAAACAGACGGATTCTCGAAGGGGTCGCGCGTCGGTTCTGCGTCGCGGTATAAAATCGATCAATCCCATTGAAATTTTTCCCCGATATAGACGAAGATTCATCTTGCGAAATGGCGGAGCAACGTTTTATGCGTGAAATAAAAAGTGGAAAGGCACAGGGGTATTCTGCACATGGCGTAGGTACGTTTCGAACCAGAAGCGTGAAAAAAAAAACGATTTATAAACGTTACGCCTGGTTTTGCGTATGTACTTTTACAAAATTGCTCACAATAGCTTGGCGCGAGGGATTCCACGGAGCTGAACATTTTTACATCGCCCCATAAAATTTTACTACACCTCTCTCGAATCGTTATGGGCATAGCCGCAAGTTGACCCGTACGCGTTTTTTGTACGAAATAATGCGTGTAAATACATGACGACATTGCGTAGTACGGTACGTAGTATAACATTTATAACAGCGTAGTTGCGATAGTTGAAATAAGAGTATTCTATCCGTGATGTTTTTACGAATATTCGATAAAATTGAATCGCGCGTCATTGTTTTTTATCTCGCGGTTTGGTATGGTTTGCCCTTTGATGTCTCCCGTTTGAAATATCTAACCGCATATTTTCGTCGTGTTTTTTTTTCACTCTTGACCCGATTTACCATAAATTTATTCGATTCGTTTAATTCGATTTGATTTATTTCCTTTTTCGGAAACAAAAAACGAAATATGTTTTTGCTTTGAACGCGATAGGCGCAAATTGCCTTTTAATGGAACCGATTTTTGCTCTCTCTCTCTCTTTTTCTGTACTTTCAATTTAATTCGTTTAATTGATTCAATTTATTTACCGTTTTTTTTATTGTGTCCTCATGACGTATGTGTTTATTTTTTGTTCATGGACGAGGCGGATTCAATTTGTTGTTTGAAATAAGCCGTTGATAACAAAAGAAATGTTGACACGTGAATTAAAAAATAAAAAACGAGAAAAATTGGACCGTCGACAGTTTTTTTTCTTTTTTTTTTTATAGAATACGAAACAATTATTTTTCCTTCGAGGCGTTTTAATAAATGATATTTACGAGATTGAAATGGAGGGAGGCGACAGTTGGGGTTATTCGTTCGCGGAGAAAAACTGTTCGTATTCAACGATTGGAAATTTGTTCCTTTATTCTTCGTAACACGTTTTCTATTTATCGTTCTTCCGATAATTGACGAGATTTACGAAGGTGCGAGGATTTATATCATTCATCGAGAGAGAAAAAAAAACATGCCATCAATAATTTTCTTTTTATCGAACGTCCCGCAAGAACGTGGGAGAGAGACAGAGAGGGAAACATTTTCCGCTCGACTTTAAAACAACTTTTCAAGCTTTATAGTAACGGAAATGGAAAAACGCGTGGGGGAGAACTGGAATCGAAGAGGGTGAAAACACGATCGAATATTATACGATATAATGCTTTGGATGGGAATGACCGAGAAAAAGATGGATCGTTGAACAAATTGGCGTGTCAAACTCGAAACGATACAATTGTAATCGAACGATTATTTCACTTTCATGATTGTCAGCTTACATCGAATAAAAACAATTGAAATACACATATCGACAGGTGTGATTGAAAGCTCGAAGGAATAAATATTTTCGAAATTTTCAATTTCATAAAAACACAATTGTGATAAACGGAAATATTGGAAAAAAAATTATTTTGATTTTTTTCGATATCATCGACTCTCGACAAAAATAACAAAATGCAAACTGAAAAAAAATCGATTTCTAGAAATAATCAAACTGGAACGAAATTAGTTTAATCTCGGTTAAACTTAAGTTAATTATTATTATAATTTAAACCCGCTGTATTGAATATTACGACACCATTTTTCTCTCGAACATCCTGAAGACTTATTTCGTTTCATCCTCATCTACATGCTTTTACTTCATCTTCTTCGTCTGCTTCTTCTTTTTCTTCTACTACTTATTCTTATATATGTATATTCCTTTTCCTCTCTGTTTTTCCGTCGAATTTCCCGGTTTCTCTTTTTCACCGATGGCTTTTTGCACAGGAGAGAACCCGATATATCCGGGCTGCACAGCATCCCATTCGTTTTTCTCTCCTTCTCTCAGATTCCCCTTTCGCCCCGGCCGCCCACCACCATCGTCCTTTCCTTTTCCCTTCCATTGACATTCTATCGATTTGAAAATCGAAGTGATACGTGCCTCGGGAGAAAATTCAGGAAATTGACGACTCGACTTTGCACGTGCAACGTTACCGCGGTGCTGCTGCTACTGTTACCGTTCGTCGAAAGCGCCGAGACGCGAAAGGCGAAGAAGGCATTAATCGCGCGATCACACTGATCGTACGGGAATGACGTTTCCTTCGATCTCAGAGTCCCAAGACGACGACCGAGAGTAGGCGAACATCGTACTTCTCATTTCTCACTCTTTAGTATTCCGTCTTCATGGAAACCAAACGTCAAGTTCATAAAAGTATTTCGTTGGAAACGAATCATTTTCGTAATTAGAAATAATTTTTGAGGTTTTCGATAGAAATATTTTATTACCAAAAAATTAACAGAAAATTGCTGAAATATTGCGATAAAAATATAAAAAAAACTTCATCGAGATTTCCTCTTTTCTACTATAAAATGGAATAAAATTTATTATCAAATTATTAATCCCACGAATTTGTTCAAACAATTCCAGAAACTGCAAAAATCACTTTAGTTTTTGATCCACGTGGTTAAAAAAAAAACGGAAATCTTACGAAATTTTGTTCATTACGATTTTACGTTAAAAAATATTTATGTTGTCTGGTTTAATTATATTTATGCATCGTGTACAAGTGCACACGTGTACGGGATATGTGGATAATAATTTTAACAATAATGATGGTAA
Organism: Netelia fuscicornis; assembly: GCA_946811545.1. Lineage (NCBI taxonomy): Eukaryota > Metazoa > Arthropoda > Insecta > Hymenoptera > Ichneumonidae > Netelia > Netelia fuscicornis. The sequence continues at coordinate 8,898,052 of OX328015.1, forward strand.
TTCGGTTCGCAAAAGAGGAAAAAAAAATGTGCGCAACTCAACAATTCGGTTAAACACTCCACGACGAGAAGAAAGTTAGTAAACGGTGCTTGTTAACGGGCCAGAACGGTTTTGCATGGAGTTCCCTCGAGGGCAAAAGCAGGCTCTGTTCGCTGGAGAATATAGGCTCGCGTGGAAACAGCACGGACCCCGGACCCATTTTCGCTCCAATTTTTTTGATTGCAAAACTTTCGAGGCTGCCCCAGTCTCGAGAGACGACGAGAGGGTTGGATATAGGGATAGGCTGAGCTAGAGTCGAAAACTTCATGAGTACCATAGAGAAATACAGTGCAGGAGAGAAAGAGAGCCTGCAGGAGAGGCCAGGCGTGTACTAGAAAAAATGCACGAAACATTGCTTTATTTCCTATATATATTATATATATATATATTTGTTGTTTTCTAATTTTCCTCTGTCGTCTCTCTCGCATTCAACCCCAAGGTTTGGGAGCTATTTATGTGAAAAATGCAAAAATCATTATAAAAAGTGCAAAGTGAAAATAGCACTTATTTATCGAACGATTATTAAAATTCCTCAGAATCGAAGAAAATGCGAGCAAACCGAGGACAATAACAATGCAAAGATTACAAAATGTCAGTATAAATTCAAATTCATCAAAAATGGCTGGTGACCCGGAATTAATAACTGAAGATAAGCCGCTCGCGAGTTTAAAGCCGAGTCAGCGACGAGAAAGAAAAGAACGTGAAGGAGCTTTTGCATCCTCTTGTTCGTGATATAAGACAAGGGATTGAGCAACAACACGACGAACAAACGCGCGCGTGAAGATGCCTGAAACACTCGAGAGCGAAGAGGCGATAAAGCAGAGCGGAGCTTTGTTGCTAAAGAACATGGAACTGTTCTCTTTCGCGTATACATTATATGCGCACATGTAAAAGTCGCGCGGGGCGCGCGGAAGTGGCAAGAGGGGCAGGCGCTAAAACGCGTTCCAGAGTCACAGAGCAACTCGAAACGAGGTCACCACTTTGCGTCTGTCTGCGCAACTGTACGACTGAGTAATACATGCCGAGCTCACGGTTGAATATATTACTTTCGCGTGCATTTTCTAGCAATGTACCAATTTTTACCCAGGTTTACAGTCGTCATTCGTTCCATACAAAAAATATCAATCTTCATCAAATTTTATCAAATTTTCAGTGTCAAATACGAAACAAGAATAAGATTTTATCAACCCCACTCCCATGTAAATGGGAAATTGGCTGGGAATGCAATTTTAACGAAAACAAAAGAGACGAGGACTTGATCAACTCTAAGCAAGGGCTCGATATTTTACGTGTCTACAGAGAAACGAAAAAAAAGGGGAGAAAAACTATCGCGATTGTCAAGCCACGCTATCCCGCGACACGAAAGGCGCGTCTCGTGCCTCGAACGTTTTCAAACCTCCTCGACTCTCGAGGCTCGCTTGCAAATTTGTTTTTTTTTACCTCTTTTATTGCCTTTTTTTCGTTCCTTAACTTCGTTATTGTGCTTCGTTCTTTGCAATTTCTTCTTTTTTTCGTATTATCCCACTCTCTCTCTCTCTCTCTCTCTCTCCCTGTTTCTCTCGTCTTTTCGTTGGAATTAAATTGAACGGCAGGTGCCATGTCGCGTTCTCACAACTCTCGGCACCGATATAGTCCCGATGGTGATGATTGTTATATTGCTTCGTTTATTCGATACATGCATTTTAATGGATGGATCGGTAGAATAACGTGTACACCTGAAACGTTTTGCGAAAGAGCTGAAGCGTGCTCGCGTGCGAGCTTGCGTACGTGTGTGTGTGTGAATGTCTGTGTGTGGATAATACGTGTATTACACCTGGACATTACGTGCAGGAATTTCAAGCTGCATCGGCGGTGCGCCATTTGAATTATCGAGCTCACTGAAGATTCTCAATTAGATCCTCGGGCATTCTGTTCATCCTCTTTGCTTCCACGCGAGGGAAGCTTTATTTTCACGAATGCAAAAAAGAAATCCTCGATTTCTTAATGTCAGGCCACTTAAAATGTTTCAAAAGTTGAAAAATCGTTATAAAAACAAGCTAAAAATTCGCACGCGTGGCTTGCACGCTATTGAAATTGTCAATTCATTTTTACCATGGATTTTATGGAAAGATTCATCGAAACGTTCCAATTTTTATAGATATTCAATTTTATTTCAAAAAATATCCGCACAAATTTCAATTTTTTTGATTTAATCGACTATTATCTTTGATCAAAATTAAACGTTATCGAATACTGTTTGGTATCGAGGTCGAAGAGCACCAATCAAACTGTTTGATTGTTCTGAAATTTCGAGCATGCGACATACTTTCCGTATACAAAATGAATATTGGACGACGACGAATATTTCTGAATTTGGTAAATATCGATGTAGACATAGTTCGAATATTACAGAATATAGAAAAATGTCGGTCACTCGTGCGCGTACATAAACTAGGACATTTTAAGAATTTGCAATTTTTCAATCTTCGCGGATATGAGAATAAGTATTTTTTCCACTGTCCAAAACGATCTCGTCAAGAGCGTAAAACTTTCGACAATAAAAATGCATTATCTCTTTTCGTTGGATGAATGATCCGGTTGGTATACATAAAGATTATACTCGTAAATCCTTACGATGATATATACCAAAGTCCGAAACGAGGGACTTTGAATTCGCGCACTTTCGTATGGATGCAAATTGCAGGGGAACGTGAGCTCTTGGCAGAACTCGCCGAGATCTTCCCTTTTCATACCCTTTTCTTGCTTTCTCTCTCTCTCTCTCTATCTATCTATCTCTCTGGTCATATCTCTCGTGGAGCGTCGATGAATACGAAAGATGAATTATTACCCGAGCGATGGTGGACGTCGAAGTTGGGAAGGTTCGGGCGAGAGAGCTCGTCGAAGAGGAAAGGAAAAAAACGACGACAGAGGTGGGAAAGTGCATCCACCAAAGAAAAACGTCGCTGGACTCCATACATGTTCCTATACGTATATGTCCATACTCCCTGGCTTGCACCAAAGGGTTTCCCGTGTGCATGTGGCCAGAGGAAAAAGCTTTTAAAAATCTTCTACCCCTGTCCGATCGTTTTCTGCTCTTATCGATTTGGGTGTGCGTACCCTCGATAAGTGCTATATATATATATATATATATACGTGAGCTTGGTACGTGGATCTGGTTGGAGTTTTCATGCCTCTTCTGGCCTCCCTCTCTCTCTTGCTCGCTCGTGTGAGCTCCACGAAGCTTCCAGACCACTCGCCCACATCACCAACCTTTTATGCAATCCCTTATATGCTGCCAACCTTCTCGTTCCAAATATACGTAAGTAATATATATTGTAGTAATATATATTACTTACGTATATTTCGAACGAGGTACATATATATATATCGTTCCAAATATATATATGCATGCATCGATCTAACACATCTTACAGCTTCTGGGAATGCGTCCACGTGCGAAACGCCATAAAATACGATATATGTTTGTGAACATCTAGAATTTTTAGAAGTCTAGAGTTAAAAATATCTAAAATAGTCTGGAATGTTTTTAGTATGAATACACGATGTGTCCTAAAGATATTTATCCTAATTTGTCCTGTACAGAGATGTGTCCTAAAGACCAGGTGCGATCACGTCAATTACAATATATTATTGATTCAGACGAGATGTTGGAATATCTGTAACATTAAACGATCCATTACACACTAAGAAAACACTGATTTTAGCACTAACCTCGAAAATATTCTGTCTTCATGATTTGTTTTTATCGAAACTCGACAGAATGTAAGAAAGAGGTTTTTTTTTATACGTGATAAGGCGAACAAGTTATTTTTTTATATTTCGTATGTGAATAAAAGATTTGAATGGAAACGTGATTCGTCGTATAGTCATCCCTTACAAGTAGGTGTAAGACTGTCTTAACCCACTCTGTCGAACTACTTTAGATACTGGCGTATTTTGAAGACGACTAGTTTTAAGGATCGTAGGAAAAACTCGTGTAAATTTAACGTATCGAAAGAAAACTGTTCGATTTTCATTCATTATTTATCACGGATTCTAAGTACGTAGGTATATATAATTCGGCGTATCCTGGTACGTTTGAATCGGGTGTAGGATCGTGGTAAGTCTTCTTATCGGTATTTTCGAGTCTATCCTACATACCTATATGTATATACAGGGTGAGGCATCGAAAGTGACCCGGACGTTTCGTATGGAAACGAAGCGAGATATCGAAAATTGTTTCAGACAAACGTTGTAGAATATCGAGGGGGACAAAAGATGACGTAAATGAATTCTCCCCTGAATGCACGCATTAAGGTTATTTGGAGGTCAACTTTGCTTTTTCAAATACAATGGTCAACTTTTTTTTTTGCTGGAAATCGAAAGAGTGTTCAATTTCGGGTATAAAAGTACTACTACACTAATGTCTTAAAATTTTTAGGTTATGAGATATTTTGTATAATAGTTATAAAGTATGAGAGATCGCGCACCTGGATAGGACGTAGAGGATCGGTCAACTGGCCCGCCCGATCTCCAGATTTTACTCCGTTAGATTTTTTTTATGGGGATACGTTAAAGACAAAGTGTATCGGGAGATGCCGACCACATCTGAAAATATGAAGGAAAGGATAATTGCTGCATGCGCGATTGTACGTGACGAAACGTTTCTCAAAATTCTGCGTTCTTTCGCGAAGCGCTTTCAAAAGTGTATCGACGTCAATGGCCATCATTTTGAACACTTGCTGGATTAAAATTGTAAGTACACTCTAAATAATGATGAGAACTCATACGTTATAACTATTATACAAAATATCTCATAACCTAATAATTTGAGGACATTAGTGTAGTAGTACTTTTATATCCGAAATTGAACACTATTTCGATTTCCGGCAAAAAAAGTTGACCATCCTATTTGAAAAAGCAAAGTTAACCTTCAAATAACCTTAATGCGTGCATTGAGGGGAGAGTTCATTTACGTCATCTTTTGTCCCCCTCGATATCCTAGAACGTTTGTCTGAAACAATTTTCGATATCTCGCTTCGTTTCCATATGAAACGTCCGGGTCACTTTCGATGCCTCACCCTGTATATATATTTCACATGGGTGAAAAGCTGGGAGAATCTTCGAATTTTGCATCTCGCAAAACGAGAGTAAAAAAGAACTATCGAAGGATTGTATGGTATAGTGTATACTGTTTAGTCTAAAAAGAAGCAGAGACAGAGAGGAAGAGAAAGGAAGGAGGAAGGTATAAATGTCCGCCTGTGCTGTGTAGGTAGAGGAACCAGGAGGCCCCCGGGCCCTTCTAGTGCTCAACCATTTACGGAACCATTTGGCGCGCGAGATACTCAGAATTTCAATGCTCTCCGGCGAAAACGAACGATCCTGCTCTGCTCTGTTTTTCTTTTTCTTCTCTTTCTCTGTCTTTTTCCATTTCGCCTCTCTCGTTCTCTTTCTCTTCCTGGATCTCTTTCTCTCTTCCTTCGGGAAAGTACGTGCTCTGTGCACGCGTTTGCCTTTCCGTTTCCTCCATTTTTCGTTTTTCCAACTTTTTTTTCTTTGGTTTTTCTCTCTTTCTCGTATCATGATACACCACCGTTTGGCTATTATTGTCCAAGACCAAGCGAACACAGCAAAAACACGAAGCTAAGCAACAACAAAAAAAAGGTAATGCTCGCTTCGTTAGAGCTGAGAGTAGAGACTCGATGAAATTGAAGCTAACATGGTGAGAAAGAGAGCGAGAGAGAGAGAGAAATAATACCAATGTTCATGGCAAAATAGAAAAATAAGTTAAATAAATAAACTACTTAAAAATCGATTGAAACAAATAAAATAGATCAAACGAATAAAACACGCAAGTTCTTTTACGTTTGCCCTTATTTGTTTTCTTCTTTTTACGCAAAACAAACCAAACAATCGCATACATCTTCTTTTCATATATCAACAGCCGTTATCTAACTGAATCTAGCATATCAACGAATTATTTCTATTAATTAAATGACATTAAAAAAAAAAAAAATTGAAAATATGTTGAGAGTCCGCAAATAGCATCCTCCGGGATTTTTCTGGTTATAAACGTTTTCCACTTCCCCTAAACCACTGAGCGTTTTCCTCTTCTCGAGAGCCGCAGGAAAAATTCACGAGTGCAGGTCAAATATCGTCAGGGAAGGAAAAAGAGAGGAAGAGAAAATCAACTCGCTATTTTTTACCGCGACGGGTTTTTCTCCACTTTTTTTTTTTTAATATATATACATATATATGTATATATAGTTTTTTTCCAACCATTATTCGCGCTTGCTCTCTTTCAAATTTCCACGACGTTTCCTACTCGTTCGTTTCGTACGTGCGTTAACTATATACACATACATACGCGTATATATATATATATATATCTACGTTCTCGTTCGTTTTCCCGTCTCCCATGGCGTGTCCCGTCGAGTCTCTCTACGGGTACGTGAGCGCGCGTTAGTCAAAAGGGCTCTACGAGCGAGCGAAGCTCGTGATTTAGGTCAGGCCTGGTTTAAAAAGCGAATCGGGTCTCTCTGGAGTTCTCCAAGCTGCGCCACGAAAGCGACAGCGATATAGCTCAAAAGAAAAAAAGAGAAAGAGGATGGAGAAAAAAAAGAATAAAGTGAGAGGGATGAGGCGCGAGAAAGAGGAAAAGCGAAAGAAGAGGAACGGGCCATCGAGCAGGTTCAATTTAAAATCGTCTCAGTTAACGCGCGTGACGACGCAGTTCCAGAGGGAATAATATCCTGCCTTTTCACGTCGCTATACGAATCTTCCATCTTTCTCTCTCATCCTCTTTATCCTTCTTGTGTCTCTCTCCCTCTCTCTCTCTCTTTCTTTCTCAACTTCCTGTTCTATGATTCCTTGAAGCGCCCTCTCTCACTCCCCCTTCTCCCTTCCGGTCCCTCTTCCACTCGACCTCCATATTCCTGCACACGCTGTATTTTATTGTTTTCCATTCTTCCACAGGACTGTAAAATCGTGTCCCGAGCCCCCTTTGTTTTCTTACCAGACTCTTCCGCTTCGACAAGGATCGTGGCAAATAGGCCAGTCAATAGGGATTTTGATCAATAAAAAATAAGTTCGCGAATCGCCATAAAATAGAACGTCTCGAGTTTTATACACTCGTTTACAATGTTGTAAATAAAAAAAAAACCTCTGGGAATTTCAATTTTAGATGATGACGCATTTCTGGCCCGGTTTGGGGGTGAGGAATCTTCCATTTGAGATTAATTCGGAGTTATTATTATTATTAATATATTTATCTGTATTATTATCTATATTATCTATTATTATTATATGTAATATATTATATATGATATATTATATATTATATTATTTGTTTATATTATTATTGTATTATATTTATCAATCTTGAAACAATTTTAATTACGACGACGAGTAGGTACTTTGCCTACAGAAACAAGCTTCTCATAAATCTTTGAAATCATTTTACGCCGAAAAACAAGATATAAAAATGTGATTTTACAGTCTTTTTTGTTTCAGTTTCGTTCTTATAAGCATTGAATTCTCATTCCGTTACATATTGCCACTCTCTCCACGATTCACGTACTCTCGTATCCAGTGGGAACCAAATTTCGGCAAAAAGTTTGACACGGGTCAAAATTGTTTGTTTCTTTTATTGCCCGGTATAAAATGTGAACGATATACATCTGCGTATAAAGTGCTCCTCATCGATCTGTATTCGAATTTCATTCTCTCTCCCTCTTTCTCTCTCTCTCTCTCTCTCTCTCCGTGTTCGTGCACTTGTGTCTCTTTCGTTTTTTCTCATTCTTTCATCCGGATTCGAAGGTACTCGCGCTACGTGATTCTTTTACCGAGAGAAAAATCAGAAAGAACGAGAAAGCAAGAACGAGAGAGACAGAGAGAACGAGATAGAGAGAAAGAGAGAGAGAGAGAGAGCGAGCTGGGGGGCTAAAGATAAAATGCGAGATAGAGAAATGGCCAGAGACAAGCAAGAAGAAGAGGGCAACGCGGTGGTACGAAAATAGAAGGGGGGCGGAGTAACCTTTTCTCTTCGCAACTACGAATCGTTCGCATTTTTTTCCACCCCCGCCATTGCGGTAAATCACGGTTGCTCGTATTTTACCAAATTCAAATTTTATTTTCTACGTACTTCTACGATAGTCTCGCGGTCGAGAGAAAGAAAGAGAGAGAGAGAGAGAGAGAGAAAAAAGTGACTATAGGCGAGATCGGTGAGAAGGGAAGAGAGTCGTGGCGTACGTGGCTCGAATTTTGTGTGAAATCAAAGGGTCTCTACCCCGGTCTCTCGTACGGTGATTGTGATGGTTTGATGTGTGGACTTCTACTTCTGATTTCGATGCTTTCTACCCGGCCTCTCGTTGTTTCTCCTTCTCGTGCGGGACCGAACCCCCCGAACTCTCGCGCTTCTTCGTTGAGTTAAGGCATTTAGAAAAAGAAACCCCCGTATTCCATTGTGTCTCGAAAAGCACGTCCTTAGGGAGAATTGAGAGAGAAAAGTCTCGGGTGCGTTAGGGGGTTCTCTCCATAGAATCGAGACTCACCCTTGCACTTTAACCAGGCTTTCTGTATGGGCTTCCATGTATAGGATAGTCCGTGTGTAACTTGAAATAAGATTTGAGGGTCGAGATAATGCGGTTGTGGCTATCCGGCCTCTTTTGTTCCCTCTTACCGAGCGCGAATGCCACATAAAATTGTTTCAATCACGTACTATAAGTCCCTAAAGTACCCTCTCAATACTTTTTATATCCACGTTTATTACCACATCGTTGACGCTTTATTTTCAAATATTTCGGCTTGATGTACGAGAATTATATTTATTGATAACAAAATACGATCGCTACATTTCTCGTTTCCCAAAATCCTTTCAATTTGATCAATTATTCAGCAAAATTGATTATTTCCTACGAATATGATAATTAGTAATGTTTCGTAACGTCGAAATTCTCTACTCTAATGCATTAATCGAATATTTCCTATGTAATTAATTTTAATGATAATTATTAATCGTATAATTTATTAACGATCAGTTCCGAGATAATCTGCGAAGGATTTCAGAATTTATTATCGTAATCATTGTTACGTAATTTTCCTAAATAAATAAATTCACGATTTTTTATAAAATTAAGATTGGATTTAAAAACCATTTCTATTTAACAAATGTTCCTGCTCGATTCGCCATACAGATATTTCTCAGTAACAAGATTAATTACTACAAGAAAGAAAAAAAAAGATTCCTGTATTTTTGTTCGTTTCATCGATAAAAAAAAAACGAATGTACAAAGTTTCAATGGTTTCTAACGAATGTGTTTTTTTTAATTTCTTTATTCGCAGATCCAGGTGAGTGTTTTTTCAACTATACGAGGGATTTCAAATGGCCGGGCGAGCAAGTTCCACGAGGTCAGTCCCCATGAGAAATTATTACATACATATAGCTTATATGTATATGTATAACGATACGCGTAAAAGGAATATAAATTTTTTTCCTAAATTCAACGAAACTACCGTAGAATCGTTCATGCACACTTTATTTTCATTATATTTGCCACGTAGCCGCGTTCGCCGGGTACGAACGCCTATGTGCGAACCGGAAATCAAAGCCGTTGCTCATTCTTCCGGTCAATGCATATATATAGTTTCGCATACATGATGTATATTTCGTATATTTAGTCCATGTGTGTACTTTGTTGTTGTTGATAGAGAGTTTTGTTGGAGAGAGGGAGGAGGGCTGGAGAAAAAAGGGAACGAAAGCTAAGATTAAGTGTTGATTAAAATAATCTTGTTAAGGCGATAAGTAATATCGATTGAGAATAGGGAATGCCATTTGATCGTCCCAATTTTCTCTCTAACGATTGATTCTTCTAGATAACGATGGGAAGAACCAGCTGTGAGATTATTAGAATCGACAAATGAATTTTTTTATTGCTTTGTCAAAAATATCGAAACTTTACTTTGGTCGTCGTTATCGACAGAATTGGCCTTGATAAAGTTTGCATTTGACGATGGGTTGTAATTTACGTAAACGCTCGTTTGAACGAAAACAATTCTAAGTTCTTGCTTACGTCTCAAGTAAAAGCGTGTAAACAAAAAATTTGCAAAAAATTCGCACATTAATGGTATGCATTTTCTCTTTTGCTATGTTTGTTCCTCGCTTTCATTCTCCTCGTGCGTATGAAAAATCATAAGGTTTGGGATCAAAGGGACCAAGCACGAGACGACCTTCTCTCTCTCTCTCTCTCTCTCTCTCTCTCTCTCTCTCTCTCTTTCTCTCTCTCTCTCTCTCTCTCTCTCTCTCTCTCTCTCTCTCTCTCCCTCTCTCTCTCATTCACTCTTTATCTTTCTTTCCGCCCCTCGAGATTTCTTTTGCTCCTGTTTACATTTTGTTTTTCATATATTGCATTTCGAGGCTCACAGGAGAGTCCAAGCGAGAGAAGAGTGCAAGCTGCCTGAGTTATATAACGATGAGGAAAAGGGCAGACGTTGGCGCACCCGGGATGGGGAAGAGGGCTTGAATAGCGCGTGTGCGGAAAATCAAAGGGCGAAAGCCAAAGAAAGAGAGAGTAAGGGAGAGTGAGGCGAGAGTGTCAGAAAGAGAGAAAGAGAGGCTATTGAGAGCAGATCCTCTTTTTCGAGCGTAGATATATACGGGCGAGAGCGAAGAGTGTGGCGCAACTCGACTCGGTCGTGGTCACCACCACCCGGGTTAACGAACCGCGAGACCCCGACGCGAGAGAAGGGTGGCTCGCTCGTGCCCGGGCAAAGGGCGCCAGCCCTATTCGCCCTTACTCTCGCCCTCTGCAATCGCCCGAGTTCGGAAGTCATCTCGTCCGCTCGCGGAAAAAAGAGAACATTCTTCTCGGTTCTTTCTAAGTATATATATATATATTTTTTTAAGGGCGATAGAGAAAAAGCTTCTTTTTATTTCATTTTTACTTAAATTTTCGAGTTTGTCAAAATTTTTGTAGAATTTTACGAAACGAAAAATGATTCGAAGGACCGGATTGCTTTTCGGATTTTCTCCATTTCCATATAATCTCAATATTTTAACAGGAAAACAAAACTAGAAACAAAATATAAGAAAAATATTTCGTAAAATGTTTTACTCGATGGTTTTTCGTTTTTTCGTTATTTTATTTTTATCATAAAAATATCTCGTTCGATTTTACGAAAAAAGTCGAGGGCGCCGGGGTCGAGGCTTGAAAACAAAAATTTCTAACTGGAAAATCGTTGACTCTGTAAAATAACAACGGTCGAACGATATTTGCTTTTGATTTACAATGCCCTCGAGAAATTTATGGGACAGTCGTTGATTCACGTCGCTTTTTTTTTGAGTTCCTCTTGTACTTTATTAGCTCGTGTTTTATAACCAACCGATAAACGCCCGTGAGCGAGAAACACACAAAGAGAGAGAGAGAGAGAGAGAGAGACAGAGAGAGAGAGACAGAGAGAGAGAGAGAGAGAGCGCTGTTCGTTTGACGGGTCTAATAAAAATCGAAAGAGATTTTCTTCATGCTACGGAATTCCATGAAAGTGGAGAGAGAGAGAGAGAGTGGGTGAGAGAGTGAGGCGAGACGGCGGGGGAAAGGGAAGTCGTAGATCAAAGGGCCAACATCGGCTTCGCCCCAAAGAGCAGATCCGTATTTACATTTCATTTTTTTTGTTCATTCCGTTAACTTTAAATTCTACAAGCCGGTTCAACACCAGCGAAATATATGTAGACAAACGGGAGTGGAGTGAGGAGATGTTTTCGAAGAGATTTCAATGGGCCGGTGGTTTTTGCCCTTCGCTCGCAGGGGATTAACGAGCCCTCGGCGAGAGTACCGTAACGTTTACCTTTATCATTCGAATAACATGCTCCTACAAAGGATGAAAATACAGCGAAATGGCAAAAGCACTTGGACGTCACAAAAAATAATTGATTCGAGAGTATGAAGAATTAATTAAAATCCTCACGTCCGAGAAGCTATTGGCAACGTTACATTTTTATAAAAAAAAAAAAAAACGTCGTTACCTCCGAACGAAAAAAGTTAGAATTCTCCACGACAAAAAACAATGCTAATCACGTTATTTATAATAACGATTAAATTTACCATAAACCTAAAAAAAGACTTTATAATTCAATTTACGAAATGAAACGTAATAAGGGTGGCCACAATATTCAATACAATTTCAAATTTATCAGACTTTCAAGACGAGCTATTAATCGTTAACGTTAATCAATAACGATTAATCGTTAATCGTTAATCAATAACGATTAAATTTATCATAAACCTAAAAAAAGACTTTATAATTCGATTCACGAAATGAAACCTAAAAAGGGTTGCCACAATATTCAATACAATTTCTAATTTATCAAACTTTCAAGACGAGCCATTAATCGTTAACAAATATTTAAAAATAACATAAGTATGTAGATTCTCTGAAAATAAAAATGGTTTAGAAAGCAGAGTTCAATTTTCATCGTCATCCCGAAAAGCCTTCTACTAAATAAAATTTAAGTCTTCTTACCCCCATCCCCTATAAAATCCCATAATTCAATTCACTTCAACTGTGGAATTGTCAGCAGAAAAAAATCTTCTTTCTTGCTCTCTTGGGAATTGAGAAAATCCCTGAACAAGGAAGAGGAAGGGTGTGCGTGTGGGAGAGGAGGAGGAGGGGGGAACTCGTCCAGTGTTCACAATACTAATCGCGTGAATATATACATAATATATATACACTGCACGTACCTACTACATACATATATATATATTCGCACACATACCTATGATAGCCGAGAAACGACGAGAGGGTTGGTAAGCCGATTACTTTCGGCTTTGACAATATCTGCGTGCAATGCGATTCCCTCTCGCCTGCTCACATACTCCCAACCCTCCTTCCGTCCATTTGCATTACCTTTTCCATCTACCCCCTAGTCCATCCCAACTCACACTCTCATTTCGAATCAACGCTCCAAAACGCCACTTACTCAAAGATGCACACACAGTGCGCAGACTAGAAGCTCTCCTCCCTTCTTGCTCACCCAACGTAGGCACACACATACACATGGTGCAAACTACATAGAGAAATTTCATCCCTTTTGTTTTGTTTCTCATACCAGCCTTGTCTGCTTTATTCAAACGTGATAAATACCAAATCTGTACATATTTCTCGTTCCCTTTTGTCGCACTCTCCCTCGTCGCACGCCCATTATCGTCGCCGGCTGTACGTATATGTTACACGCTATTTGAGATAATGTGATAAAGACAAAGGGAGTGTGTAAATTTGATTTAAACTTGGTTTTCGTTTAAGGTTTGTTCTCAGTTAATTTTTTTTGTGGATGATTATGAGTTTATTGGAGCGGGAGTAATTTTTTAAAGATTGGAAACATTACGTGTAGAATGGAGGGTGCAAATGGGGTGAAAAAAGAATCTACGATGAGCCTGAGTTCTGAGCACGTTGACGAGAAAATGTAATTTCGACGAGAAGACGAGAAATAAAAAAAACGTTTTTGCCGAAGTTACTTTCTCATACTGATCGCGTATGCGTCCTACGTTTTCACAAAAAGTGTAACTTAGTGAGAGGCTTTTCAAAAAAAAAAGAAAAAAACGAAAAAAAAAATGTCTTTTTTTCTCATTAGAGACGAAAGTTCGTGTTATACGTGTGCACGTGGAAACGTTTTCCTATTCGAAAGACGCACGATCCGTGGAACGTCTCCGCGTCTACTTTACTCTCGTTTACTCTCCGCTGTGACACACGAATAAAGCTCTTCGCAAAAGAAAAGTGCAAAGAAGAAGTCGAAGAAGAAGAAGAAGAAGAATGAGAGAATCCGAGGCGATGCTACCATAGTTCGAAATTTGGTTTGCCACACTGTCGCTCGCATACACCAGCTCGTGATTTCTATTTGCACGAACGGGATGGAGCAAAAGAGAGAGAGAGAGAGAGAGAGAAAGAGAAAGAAAGAGGAGCTTGCGAATTTTCGAGGAAAAGTCCCATCCTTTTTCGGCCTATCCTCGCGTACCTCACACACACAAACACTCTCTCCATCTCCCTCTCTTTCTCACATACTGTAGATCGTCCTCGAAGTACTATGCCGATAAAATTGCTTGGCACGGAAGTGAGGTGTACCAGCACCTCCTAGTTTACTTCCTGCTCTGGCTCGACGCATATATACATACTAACAACGAAAAATATATGCATAGTACACGCCCTTTCTATCCATCTCTTTTACTTCCTCGCTTTCGTCATGGTGCAAGTTTGTGTACGTGACACGCTCTCGCTCTTCATACTTGATGTCAGAATGTCAAAGTACATACATATATGTATATAGAATACTATGTATATGTAGATCGGAGATCAATGGCGCGGATATGACACAAGTATATGTTCACCTAGATGATAAACGATATATAACTTTGCGTTAAATTGGTACGTACGGTGTGAGCTGGCATGAGTTAACTCTCGAGGATTCGACTGTTCCACACGCGTTTCATTGGAACGCTTTCTCGTCAGTCGCGAATCGCTCCGCCCACTTGCCCTCTCTCGTGCCGAACGCGCCAATAGCGGAAGAGTCGCGCATGCGCGAATGAACGAGACAGCGTCGTGGATGGTGATGAGAGGGGGAAGGAGATAAAAAGCTTCGAGACATACGGGAATTTCGACTGTAATTATTAAAAGAAAATTATACTTTTTCGGATGTCGCGAGATATTTTTGTGTATTGGGGAAAATATGTAATTATAGGTAGGTATGTGATTTTTTGTTTTCAACTTGGCGTTTAAATTTTATTCTATTGTGCTAATTCATAGGACAATTTTAATCAAACGTGGGAGGAGTTTATAAGCTTTATTTTACAGCCGTACTTTCGAGTTCTTTCAAAAGGTTCCCAAGAAGATGGCTAAACGTGCTTAAAAGTATTTCACACTGACGACTTATCAAGCAAGTGAAAATTAACCAAACGAGGCCTTAAATCTCCACCGGAGCTTTAAACTCGACGGAAAAACTTTTTTATGAAAAGGATTTGAGGATTTTCGTAAGGGTACGCTTGGTGGAGGGCTTGGGCATGATCCGCGAAGTCTCCAACGACGAGCGAGTGTCCCACGTCTTAATGTCGTGACCAGAGCGACAAGGGGGGAGAAAGAGAGAGAGAGAGAGAGAGAGAGAGAGAGAGAGAGAGAGAGAGAGAGAGAGAGGGAGATGACGAGAGAAAGAGCACAAAACGAATGATTTGTTAGGTTTCGGCTTAAGCTTCGTTACCGCGGCTGCTTTACCAGAAGCATTTTGCCAGGGGGATTGAAGAAAACGAGCTAAAGGGAAAAGAGAGTGAGAGAAGAGGATGTAATGAGATAGTGAGGAAAAAAAAGAAAAGAAGAGGAGGGAGAGGTAGAGAGAAAGAGAGAGAGAGAGAGAGAGAGAGAGAGAGAGAGAGAAAGGAAGGAGAATAGAGACGGAAGCTATGGATGCTGTGAAGAGAAAAGTGAGGGGAAGGGAGACAAAAAGGGAGGAGAGATGGTGAAGAGATGCAAAGGCTGTTATACCCCGAGGTCTCCCGGCGCCGCCGTCTCATCTACTCTCGGTTGCATCTCGCGTGGATTAAAACCCGGAGCTTTAACGCAACCAACCAACCATCTCCCCTACCCTTCGTTCTCTCCCGCTCCCTCTCTCTCTCTCTCTCTCTCTCTCTCTCCCGCCATCCTCGAGACGCTTAGCGTGGAAAATAAAACGTTTCGTCGTGTGGCGCTGT
Source organism: Netelia fuscicornis (assembly GCA_946811545.1). NCBI lineage: Eukaryota > Metazoa > Arthropoda > Insecta > Hymenoptera > Ichneumonidae > Netelia > Netelia fuscicornis. The sequence goes on from OX328015.1 coordinate 8,913,795, forward strand.
GTCGTCGTCGTTTTCGGCGCGAGAAAAGAGGAAAAGAGAGGGACCGAGGGCAGAGAAAAAAAGGAGAGCCAGGAGGGAAGGTGGAGGAGCTAGAATGTATCGAGCTTGTTTGCTTTTTTCTTCTTTTTCGTTGTAGCACGAACCTGCTGATACTACTGCGCTTGTTCCGTTTCACCCATGAATATATTTCGTGGAAACAATTTTCACTTACACGCTCGACGCTCGCGAAAATTCTCTCTAGTCGTGGAACGAAACACTCTCTCTCTCTCTCTCTCTCTCTCTCTCTCTCGCTCTCTCTCTCTCTCTCTCTCTCTCTCTCTTTCTCTCTCTCTCTCTTTGGATAAGAAGTAAAACCGTTGGAAAATTTGTAATATAGATTTTACTCGAAGATTACAATTTTGTGAGTTCCTTGAAAAAGATAGTAAAAACGTTTAAAAAAAAATTGTGACCTGAAAAATAAACGTTTTTCTATAAATTTTTTTTTTTTGGTTAAAGCTCATTATTTAACAAAAAAAACGTACGCGATATTTGAAAAATGTGAAATTAGATTATCAAACGAATCGTTATCGACTCGAGCAAAATCATAAATATTGATTTTAATTGTAAACATCGATTTGATATTGTTTTTTTTTTTGGTTTTCCATTTTCTCTTCGCGTAACTTTCGCCTCGCAATTTTTCTTCCGTATTTTTTTTTTACGTTCTCCCCACGCACGACGTGAAATCCACCACAGTTATTTTCTCGTATCGGTGGTTTGATCGTATTCCCTTTCGGATTTGGTGCCCCGCGTTATTTTTCCCGTAAATAGTACGCGCTATATTTCACGTAAATCGTGCGATAACGCTCCTATCGTACGTGGCCGAGGGTAGTCGCGTGAATGTATCGAATCTTATTATACGTCGAGCCTTACAACGTGATTTTCACATACGTTACGCATTTTATAACTTTGTGCGTAGAGCCATGTTTAACGGTTGTTAATGACAAATATTATTTTATCACTGTGCCGTATATCGTATCTTATACGCGTACTCGTTCGAATTGAAATAACTCGCGAATGGTTTCGAAATCAAATAAAATAATTGTTTAGTATCACGTGCGTATCGGGTTCGTAAAATATTATCTTTTTATTTACAGGTAAGACATTTACGAGAACTATAAATAAGATCTCACGGAAGTTTTGTTGTTTTTTAATTAACAATAAAATCATCTTGATAAAATGATATTTATTTTCTTTCAATTTTCATCCGCTTCGTTATTTACGTATCGACGTTTATTCCAAAAATGTATAGGTAATTAAATGTTTTAACGAACAAAAATTATTGCAAAGTATTAAGAAACGAATCGATTAATAAAAAAATATCGATGTTTTTAATAATGAAACGAGATATGTTTATTTAAAAAATTGGATAATATTTCTTTAATTAAAACTTCTAATAATAATAATAACAACAACAATAATAATAATAACAACAATAATAATAATAATAAGTGCCGATTGTGCAAAAGTTACAAAACATATAGTGCTGTTTTTAACAATAACAATAATACCAAATTAAACTCCAAGAATAATTAAACACGTATAATTTCCCATAATTTGAACTTAATCAATGGATTTAATTAAATTCTCATAATATTTTCTCGGCCTCGTTTCCCCAAGTTTTCGTACCGGAAATCGACATCAGGTAAACCCCGGGATTGCGTCGAGCCCCTCGAAAGGAAGGAAGAACAAAGAAAAAAGAAGTAGAAAAAAAAGCGCGCGTGTCTAACGTCTCTCCTCCCCCATAAGTGCAGGCTTTTATGGAGTCTTTCTGGATGCTTCGCTACTCTCCCTTCGTCGTTCCTTCCTTCCTGTTGAACATCCCCGGTTCGACCACTTTTCTCGTTTCCATATTAAAGCATCACCCTCTTTCTCTCTGTCTGCCCTCTGTCTGTTTCCTTTTTCTTTTTTTTTTCTCATCTTCCTTTCCCCGAAACTCATCGAGCGAATAATGCGCAAGGGTGCACACAGCATTCGGATTCGGCGAATTTCCTTGGCAGTTTATCACCTCGTCTGCCGGGCTCTCGTGCATTCGCTCGATGTGCCTCTCGGTTTTGATGGTGGTGGTGGTGGTGGAGCTGCTGCTACCACCATCGTCGTCGTCGTCGTCGTCGACGTCGTCGTCGCCGTCGCCACGCCCCGTTTACCCTCGGAGAGCATTGCGGGGGTGATGACTGGTTCGCTATGGGGGTTATAACTATATTCAGCTATACAGTGGGGATATGCTATGGGGTGGTTGAAGCTCTGCCGCCGTCGACGGGGATGGTATGGCCACCACGAGACCGTCGTAATTTATGCATCCTAGGGTCTGGGTCTGCGGGACCAACAATGGAGAACGGTCGATCGGCCAGACTCTGTGTGTGTGCGTGTGTCTGTGTGTATACGTTTATCTGTGTGTAGCTCGTTTTTTTTTCGCCACCGCCAACGTTACGATATAGCAGTCGGTATATAAACGCATAAGCTAGGCTCTTTCTACATACACGTTTCATATACCTATAAAAGAGAGCGAGAGAGATAGAAACGGGGTTGGAGGCAGAGGCACCAAAACCAGAGACCTGTTTCGATCATAGTTTATGCATTCAATCTCCCCCTCCAGTCTCATGACGAAACAATATGTGCCGCAGACGATTTATTTTATTTTTTTCGGCTCTCCGCCATCCCCTTCCTTTCACCCTGGACCCTACGGGGTTCTCTTACATGATATAGAACACATAAGGCGTATTCGTAAGATTTTTTCGCTGATGGCAAAAAAAAGGAAAACGTGAAAATCTAAGTGTTAATGTTTTGTTTTTTTGTTGCGTTTGTGAATGTGTCGAATCTTTTCGAGGATAAGTCGAGAGAATTCGTACGGAGACTACGATCTAGCCGAAAAATGACGAAATAAACAAAATCGTTTATTTTTTCAGTAACTACATATCCACAGTTTGTCTCTCGTCCTGGTTTTTTGGAAAATAACGCATTCTTTTTTTCATCAGAATGAAAATGTAAAGTTAAATTTATTTTGGGACCAAAACGACAAATCAATTATTTCTATGAACGATTGTTTTTTCTGCTTTTGCAAAAATCGATTTTGGTATCGATCACTGGGATAATATTCACAGTCTTTATTCATTTTTACATTATAAAAGCGAGAGGTCGGTGCGTATCGTAGACAATGTAAAAAAATGTAAAAAATAGATAAATATTTTTGACAGTTTCCATTACATATCCAGAATATTATACGTTGCATCGTGTTCATTAATGGCCCGTGCAATTCGTCTTTCCACCTCCCTGTGGGGTAGAACGGGGTGATATGCAACAGCCCATACATACGGAGCTTTATTTTCCCGTAGGTGCTGCACGTGACCCCGATCTAACCGAACATTCTTGTACGTAATGTTCATCGTGGGATATTCTTATAATATCGATCTTATAACATAACGTCACACCAACTCACTAAAACGAACGCGATATACACGCATCGCACCTTATATACGTGTGCCCAGCTCTTTCGCCCTTCGGCTCGTAAAAGCAAACTAGGTTTGTTGTGTTCAATTTCGTGCAAGGATTTCAATTACGCGCCAACGGTTTATGTCTCGTTGCTGCTACTACGAAACTCCCTGGGTATCCCGGAGGGAAGGTTTTGCCCCGCGCTCAGGAGGGTTGAAACTGTTGAGAAGAGTCTACACTAGCGCAATGGTCGACCAGGCGAATCCTTGCATTACAGTGGGAGGACGGAAAAGAGGAAGAGCGGGAAAGAGTGTATGTGTATGTGTATGTGTATGTGTGTGTGTGTGTGTGTCAGAGAGAGAGAGAGAGAGAGAGAGTGAGAGAGAGGGAGGGGGAGAGAGGAAGAAAACTCAAGGAAGAGGTGAGATACGTTCCTTCTAACTTTACTTCTCGCTACTTCGCTCCACTCCACTATTCGTGATGGCTCCAGTTTCCTCGGGTGAAGAGGGCAACCTCCTCTCTCTCTCTCTCTCTCTCTCTCTCTCTCTCTCTCTCTCTCTCTCTCTCTCTCTCTCTCTCTCTCTCGCACCTTCTCATCTATGTGCCCACGTTTCAACCAGAATTTCTCCTCCTCTCCCCTGAGGAGGCGAATTACGGCTTTACGCCAACTATTAAGGGCGCCGACGACGTCCCATCCAACGTTGTCGTCGTCGTCTAGTCGTCAACCTCGCGACGTAACCTTCTCCCTGACACGCCACATCTCGTCACACCAGGAGACAAAATCCTGCCAAACTTCTTCATCGCTTTCTCTCTCTCTCTCTATCTATCTCCCTCCCTGACTCGCTCTTTTCACCCTCTACTGTCTCTTGTAACATATGACGTCGTCGCATGCAAGGATGACGTGTCACACGCGAGAATCAATTCCGGATAACATATAGCAAGACTCTCTTAGAATTGCAGGTTATTGCATGTCAGATATCGAGCTATATCAGTGGGTAGAGAAATTATGGGGAGAACAGTAGCAAGTCAGAATAATAATGAAAGTTCTTGGAGGGAAACAAAATTGTTTGTTTTTCGGACGAGTTTGTCGATTAGTTACAAAATAAACAAAGATGAATAGGAATTGGAAGCAAACATTCTACCCAATATCCTTATTTTCCAATCGAAGAAACAATCCTGACGATAACACTAAAAAACGTAACATTCGATATTTTGCACGTAATGAAAAATGCAATTTTCTTAGAAAATGCAGATAGATTTTTGACTCAACTCAATATATTTTCTTCCAAATAATAGAATTTATCTCGTATTGGATTTAAAAACAGTAATTACAACGATACCGCAACATACGAATACAAAATGTAATTTTTCAATTCATTTGATCGAAAATCGAAGAAGAATAGTTATTTAATTGGTCGCTTATATACTGTCATCGAAAAATTTAATTATCAAATTGACCAGAATATTTACAGGTACATTTAAGATTGAATACCTACGCGACGAATCTTTCCCACGCTTGGGTCCAGATTCTTCGAATAAACATTTCGCTCGTTCTCTCGTCGCGCTTTGTCTCGCGTTCGGAATATTTTTCTTTTTCTTTCATCATTCTGCCCTCGTGCGTTCGCGGAGATGCGAAGAATACGCACACCTGTGCGAGAGTAGCTCGACAGGGCGAGAATAGCGAGGATACAGGTGGAGGCGGTCTTTTCTGATGCGGCGAGCGCACACATTGCTGAAAAATTACGACTCGTGTTCATCGTTCTCTCTCTCTCTCTTTCTTTTTCTCTCAATGCCACAAAAAGCGGACGCAAGAACTCTAGAGCCGTAGTTATTCTCAAGTATACATAAGAGTACGGAGTGAAAAGAATTCCGAGGTTGTCTTTGTCGATGCACGAGTGTGTTTATCGGAGAACCGAGAAAAGGCCGCAGGCCGCAAAATAAAAATAAAAATGATATAGGTATATATATATACACACACGTGTAAAGAGAGGATACCGCGAGAAAAAGAAATTTCAATTTCCGGTACCGTTTATTTGCCCCTACGTTGTTCGCAACGATTCACCAAGATGCAGTTGCGAGCGATGGATCGTTCACGCCTCCGATCGACGCTCGAAAAGACGTCTCAATACATATAAAATCTGCATCTACAAAATTTTATAAACAATTTTATACCGGAAAGGAAGTTATAAAGAATCGATTGAAATATATTATGGGAAATATAAAAAGACAAATTTTAAAAACACAAATTGAAAATAATATCGATATTTTTCGGAAATTCTCATATTTAAAAAAATTTATATTTATACTCATTTTTGTTCGGCCATTGAAATAACGAATTTATGGAATATAATTTAAGAATTTATCCAATATTCGAAAAAAAAAATATGCTTTAACCGAGAGAAAGTTTTCTCGTTTCCACGAGATTGTTTTTACCGTGTTTTCGAAAGGTCGTCTCCGTCGAAAAAGCATTTCTATTCAGGTAGTAAAATAGTCAGAAGGGAAAAGAAAAAAAAAGGAAAAGAACAAGGAGCGGAGCCACAGGAACGATTCGTCAAAACGCCAAAAGGAAAATGCGATCGAGTGGGTGGCAGAGAGTCTCTCGTCGGTTGTATCGTTGATGGTTTATCGCTATCGCCCTTGGGAATAACCATCGTGACAGCTATCGTTTATATTATTCCGCGCTTCGTGTATACACAGTATTCCAAAAATACAGAGAAAAGAAGATCGAGAAAAATATACACGCGAGATTTCCCAATTTCCGAAGGGTCCTGCGCTGGATTTCTCCTCTCTATATGGGTCAAACTATACAATATAGAGGTTCTCGCGACACGTTGGCTCAAATACTAAAATAAAATCTCGAACCGACGCGAGAGATGGGAAAGTGAAGTCCCAAACGTTTCGACTCATCGTTCCATCCACGCTCGGTTGGTAGGACCAGTTTCTTTTTTTTTTCTCTTCCAAAGAAGAGAAGGCTATATCAAAGTCCCTTGGACTCTTGTTGGGATTTCTAATAGACTCTTTGAACACCTGCGCCAAGAGGCCCTGCGTCTCAGAAAACCCAACGGGGGGTCTTGAATATATTTCTTTCCACCTCGACATCCATCTGTCGTATTATATTTCTGTACGTACAAGAAGAAAAATGCTCAACGTCATCCGGAATATCGACAAATCTTGGTAGTTGATTTATTAAATCACTAAAAAAAACGCTTGAAAAATTCTATTCCTTCCGCGAATAAATTTCATTTTTTATATGTAAATCCTTACAACTTTCCGCTCTAACTTCATTTTGTCTGTGATGGGACGATCTTCGACATGGCCTTTGGTTCATCACAATTTTTTTTATAATTATGTGATAGATTTTTATTTTGTACAAATGAAGTATCAAGGTGGAATATGACGCCATTAAATTGGAAGGGTCCAAACGATCCTTTCTACGATCCTGAAGAGTTCAGTATGGTGTAAAAAGGGCCCTTAAGCTGCCTGCACAGGAAACTACGTTAACGGTTTGCTGGTACACAGACGAGTTGGCTGGACCCAGAACCAAGGCTCTGATTGGCTGGCTCTCACTGGTTGTACATCCCACGAGGTCGTCTGGTGCCAGCAAACGACCAACGTAGTTTCGTGTGCGAGCAGCATTAGAGGCAAAGGTTGCAGCGATTGCTCATTCACTATCTCTTTCTCGGCTGTTTGGTCGTTGTCGTCGTTTCCAACGCATGATTTGTCAAATGTTTTTTGCCGTACTAAATTTTCCAAGACACACGCGAGATCCAGAACGCGAATCTGTACAGGCGCGCGAAACTCTACCTGTCCCTCTCTCTGTCTCTTTATCTCTCTCTCTCATTCTTTGCCGCTGTTAAATTCAATGGTCTCTCCCCGACCAAAAGACCAGAGAGAACAAACCATAAGCCGCATTTTCATTCTCGCATCCTTCTATCTCTCGCCACCGAGCACTCTTTTGTCTTCTGTCCCGTTGTCGTCGTTGTCTGCATTATATCTTCCTCCGTATTTTTCCAACCGGAGAGTGAAAGAGGAGCGTGGAAGAGAACGAACAGAGGCGAGAGGCTATAATTTTACCGCATAAAGTACCAAAGAGGAATAATAATATATCAGCCGGTCCCTGCAAATGTCTGACTTAATTATCAAGCGATGGAACGAGGGACTCTCTCTCTCTCTCTCTGTCCATCGGAGTTATATTTCGGATGAATATATATCGCTATGAATAGGTTCTATAATAATCATTTTATCGTCAAAATCGAGGACATATTTGGACGGCTGCAAACTCTATGGGCGATATATCGTCTTGCGTATACTCATGGCTCGTTAAAACATTTCTCTTCCTCGTTCTTGCCACCTAGGAGCACGAGTTATATAGCTCTTATAAACCAGAACATGTATATCGTGATTCTATACGAAATGTATGCCTGTACTAGCTGCCATAATCGTTTTTCCGAGAGAGATATTTCGGCGCAGAGCATATCTCCTAGTCGACTAAGGTTTTCACAGCCCTTGCGTTACCATTTCGCTTTCTCTGTATCTTGTCATATCCCTCACTGCCGCTCTTTCACTTATTTATACTTTAAAGCGAAGAATTATAGGTTATATGTGTCTCCCGAGTGCGAGAGAAATAACTGCAAAACGCGAGTCGTAAATTCTTCGGCACGGGACAAGCGATCGAGATGAAATTTAGATTAGCCACTTTTGCCACGATTCTGCATCGGCTAAGCTCGATTTCATCTCAATCTGTTGCTCCATACCGGAGAATTTACGATTCGCGTTTTCGAAGTGATAGGAACGTTGTAACCCTGCGTGCGAACATAACCTCACATACTTCCGTGTACGCGATTGGTCGTTGCGTCTCGGAGCTAGATATATAGTTAGAAAATTATTGTTCGCAAGATCAAGTTATTTCGAGAACAAAACGGTTCAAATAAATCCTCGTTCGGTACTTCAAAAATAATTGGAGATCCGTAATTTTTTTCAACCTGTCTGTTTTGCGTTCGAAACATTTCAAAGGTCGAACGTCGCTTGTCACATGCTTGAAAATGTTTGTTAAACCTCATCGCTTCCAATAAAATCGACAAATATATCAGCTTTTGTAATTCTTGATGGATGACAAATCGGTTATAGGAGAGTGATGAAATGGAGGGATGGACGAGCGAGGAGGAGTAGCCATTCGTGTGACAGGATCAACGAGATATGAATTATCTGTCCGTGAGGGATTAAAGCTCATTCGTCGAACTGCCTGGAGAGAACACGGAGCACAACGACACGGCAGTGTGTAGCATAAAATCGAATTGTGAAGTTCTCGAGAGCTAGGCGTTTGAATCTCTACATACATACACACGTACATACATACATATATATATACGCTGAATTCTCTCGCGCGTATTTTACCTCTCCGTCAATCCTCCGACAATTCTCTACCCCCAGCGTTATACACTGTTAATACGGGAGATGCGAGAGTGACTCCATTTCGGGAATGCATCGCCGACTGATTTTCCATTGTTTCGTCTCGCAGGGCAACGCGCAGGGGGATTATCACCAATGCCAATGTTTCTATCCTGCTGCAATGTTCCCAGAATCGTCTCCAATTCTCTCTGTTCATGTATCTGCCTATTGGTTTATAGTCGACACTGTGTCGAGGAAAACTGGCAGCAGCAAGAATCGTTCGACCGGTACTAGTCATCAATCGGAGGATGAATCAGACGTTTCGATTGAGTCCCTCGGAGAGAAAGGGAGAGAGAGAGAGAGAGAGATCCATCGGGTGATTGGCTGCTGGACGCGAAGTCGTGTATTCCACGTACTATCCCCATTCACCCAACTACCGCACATGTGGCGGACGTACACGGGGATGCAGAGAGGAAATATCGATACGAACGTACTCCGAGTTTAATGGCGATTGATTTGCAGTTACCCGAGATCAAATCACATCAAGCAGATATGTGTGTACCGAACCCGCACAATAACATATCGGAATTACAGTGTTTGAAACTAATTTCGAGGCTGTTCCATATCTGGCGCCTATCAAGTTGATTATTAAGTAACCGACTGATGGATCGTAGTAATTGCCACTACTTGATTCACGGCTTGATGATACGACCGTTATCAATCGATCCATATTGATTGGTTTAAAAGCATAAGAGAGACTAAGCCGCTCAAGGATCCCTGGGACAAAGATGTTTGCAAACTTTTCGATAGACCGAACTATTGGACAACGCCTGTAGTCAACTATATTGAACAAGCCTTGTACTTGAACCTCACTATACCAGCCGCTTATTAGTCGGTTACGTCGAGAGTAGCCTATATCGAGTAACACCCTCAATTGGAATATTGAATAACCAAAATAGCGGTTTAGGGTAAACCGCCCCAAAATGGAGCCGACTCGGCCATCGCCGTATCTGGTCTCTGAAACTAATTTCATCGAATGTAACACGAAGTAGTTCGAAAAGCTGTATTAAATTTGTTATTACCTCACTGTTTATATTATATTTTCCACTCGATTGTTCTGTTTCTTTTTTATTTTTTGTACCTATGGCTAAAAAAGTTTAATTCTGTTAATTATAAATAGAAGATAACCGACGATGGTAAATGTGTTTTGTAATGAATGTTCTCAATGATTAAGCCACAAAATCATATTTTTAGATGCGCAGTCCCAAAAACCTGCTCTTATTTCTGACTATATTATATTCCAATTAATGATACGGTCTAGACGATAGGGAGCCGATCAATCATCGTAATAAAAAAAAGAGGGATAAACCAAGAGAGCCGTCATCTCATAACTATTCAAACACTATACGTATAACGGAGGCACACTTGATAGAGTTCGCTCGATCGACGCGATTGCCTCCGGCCAAATATATGTAGGAAGGTATATACGCAGTTCTTGTTGTGTACATCAATGCCCGAAGGGGAAACGATTCACTTCCGTATTAAACGATATATATATATACCTAGGCTTCTCTCTTGCGAGCTTCGTAATCGCAGACCCTTAGAAGGCCAATCATTCCGTCCGGTACGCCTGAGATCCCAGCTACTTCCACTACTACTACTACTACTACCACTCTCGCTGCAAGATCTACTCTTGTCGAGAGCAAAACGAGAGATGGAATGAGAAGCGAGAGGGAGTAATACAAACCGGCGTGGAATAATGATCGATAAGCCAGGCTCGCCTCTTGGGTCTCTCCACTCTCGGCAAGCTGAGAGTTCTGAGCCCTTTTCACCACTCGGTTACTTGCGCATTCTATCCCCCCAGTCCTCTAAGGCGCCTCATGGCTGGATCAGTGTTGAGATTCTTTCAGCATAAAGATAGAATATTGGAAAATGAGCAACAAATAAAGAGAGTCAGATAGTGAGACAGAGAGAATAAACGATAAATTGCACGGAAAAAAGGATCAAGATACTTCATGATCCTTTTTTTCCCTCTTTTTCTTCAATCTCCACGTCTCATCCCTCTATACCTAAAAAGACACTCGTCGGTCACAGTCTTTTATTACGGGTATATCGGAAAGAATTGCAAATGTATATACACATAGATTTATCAAAGACCTTCGTTTCGTCTTCAACAAAACGGATGGCTCGAATCCCTCAGTGCCATCCTTTTTTGGTCCTCTCGAAGATAAACCAGCTGGAACCAGAGATACATAGGGAAGCTTTGATTAGCTGTCATCATCATAAAACGCAGACTTTATTGTGTTTTCTATCCTGAAATTCGTGGAACGGTTCTGCCAGGAAGGTTGCAAGAGGGAACCGTAGATGGTGATATCGATCTATCGGGGATGTGGAAGGTCGAGAAGGGCTGCTGTGTGTTACATGTATGGATGGCTTGAGGTATCCCGACTCTCCGAAGGAACCGCAGCTTGTGCTCGTAATATCGCTCTGGAGAGCCAACGGTTTCCCTTCTGGAGTTCCCAGCCCACCCTGCCACGATCTCCCTTGGTAATTGCTAGATTTATTGCTCTTGCCCCTCTGCCGTAGGGGGTTCAACGCGTGCCAAGATATTTCTACCATTAACGAATCAGCACAGCAGCGATCCTTTTGAAAATCTATGTAATCATGCAAATGCATTTTTCCCCACATTCATAATCCTCGTTTTTAATCCACGCTAACAGGATATCGTTCGTAGTCCCTCGCCCTTGCATCAGGTGTTCCCATTCCCGTGGCAAAATTTATTGTTTACCTTGGCAAGTTTCACACGCAGTATAGAGAAGCCCGGCATACAACCGTATCAGAGCCGATTACGTTAGGGTCGGTTCGAGGGGGTAGAGCTCTCCGGAGTTGTCCGGGATGCTATAGGGGTGGCTACATACTTCGTTCTCGAGGGGGTAGGCTGGTACTGATGGCGGTGTGGTAAATATAAAGCGAGCAGCAGTAATATCCCACAGCTCTCGAAACACCATCGGTTTCCGTTACTGCTGATGCTGAAGAACAGACAGTGTGTCGAGTTTAGGAAAGATACTTCGAGTTCTTTCAACCACTAGTCTTCCTGAATTATTTATCCACAAGCACCCTACCGAGTTTCGGTCAAAGTGTGTTCCATCCATTTTTAGCGAGCGAGCGAAAGAGTAGATAGAACCAATTTTGGAAGAGCATGAAGGTCCAAGAGGTAGACAGCTGGAGGTGGGTTCTCTAGAGTCCTAGCTCCAGCTAGAACCGGAACATGCGCAAGCTGATGTTAATATTCCCGTACTAATCCTCACACGCTTCGCAGGAAAACGCAACTTTTAGGAATAGATAATCGTAAAGTGATTTTGAGATAATTATAAGCAGCATGAGTTCATCAACATTTCATCCGCAAAATATCCAGCTACTATTCCATCTGACCCCTTTCTTCCAACCCTCTTGGAAATAACTTACTAGGCTAGTACACCATTGCCTCCCAAGCACTTCAGTCACCCTCTGTCGCGAGTACAAGCCTTGCACCCCTAAATCCCCGGTATAACTTTTTGAGCTGCCACACCAATGTGTTGTGTGCAACACGCTGGTAATACTGTATATAGAAGGATAGCACGTGACTGCGTGGAGGTTGCCGTAAAAGCGACGATTGCGGGGCTACGACATCCCCGACCAAGATTAATTTTATAGCCCGTGCAGCAGCCGATTTTCTCGTTCGGCGAGTTTCCGCCGGGCTCCACAGAATTCTAATCGTGCCAAACACGAAGCGTTCTCTCTTTGATTTTTTTCTCGCGCGAAGACGTATGTATACAGGGTTGAACGCGGCTCCGCCTCGAGTTCTATAGTTATATACGTAATTCGATTGTGCGCATCGAATTCTCTCACTCCCTGGGTACGTCCTGCTCTCCACGAGAGGAAGAGCGACGAGATAGGCTAAATGTGCGGGTGGTGGCTGCGTCGGGGTTTGGAACGAGAGCTCTCCTGGGCTCTCCCGGCTCAGTTTAATAGCCCGGTTGATCGAACTTACTTTTCCATTTTCGTTCCGGTCTCCGCGCACTGTGCGGGGATGTGGCGGGTGAAGAGGTGAAGGAGGAGGCGGAGGAGGGACTGAGTTTCGACGCCGAGGGGGTTGCGAAGCGCGCTGGAGGGTCCGGAATGGAAAATAATTGGTAAAATATACAGTAGGGACAATGTTGTAACGCCTGGTAGGGGAAACCCGTTGGTTAGATTCGTCGAGCTAGGTGCGGGTGGTCGAAAAATGTGTGGGTGAGCAGGAACGTCCGGGTGGGAAGGAGGAGGGAGGGGAGGGGGTTCCATTGTTCCGACCAGCTTCCGACACCCTTCGGGAGCTCGTTTATATTGGGAATTAAAATTTCACTTAATTAACCCATGCCAGAATAGAGATCGGCCATATTTTTGTTTATTCTCTCCACCAGCTCAATTACTGCTACTTTCTTGTTTTCTTTTATCAACGAGTTGGATAAACAGCCATTAGCGATAGAAGTCAATTTACCGGGGAAAATTACGTCACGTGACGAGGGTGTAATAAATATGGTCAACAATTATTAAATTGAAAAAAAAAAAACAATTATCATCTTTTGCGATAACAATCCCCCAGAGGCAACGGATGAGTGTTGTCGACCTAACAAATTTGCAGATCGTGTCAAAATTAATGTTTACGAAATCGTGATTTGTCAATACACGGAAAATTGTAAATTGATAAATTGGGTACTTGAGGAGATACGGACATGTCGTCAGGAGAAAAATAAATAAACAAGCCGCGAAATATATCGGTGTATGACTCATACCGAGCTTATTTTGACGCAGTCTGACGCATCGCTTTCGCACCGATATTCAATCATTACGTATAATAGAAAATAACGGGGTACTAATTCACCCCTGGGACTACTCGTGAGAGCACCGTTACATTTATTATTCGGCCCTACGTCCCCGTTGAACAACTGCAACTTGCAGCTGTTCTCTCCTATATGCGATATGCTCATCGGACAGTGTGGCCAACGCCCGCTATTGCCTTTCGTCCCTCTTTTTCTCTCCCGTTCCTTTTTTCATTCTCCTCTCTCTCTCTCTCTTTCCAGTTCTCCCCCCACCTCATTTTCTATCTCATCGTACATTCTCTGCAGCACATCGATTATTTGTCTACGCGGTGCTCGGTGCACGCAGGCACAAGATTAATAGGACTAATTCGAGAGGTATAGAAAAAAAGGAAGCTATTATGGATCGAGGTGCTATATATCATGGTCGCGTGTCCCGTAAAAACTTGCTTTATTATAGCCCCACCCCCACCACTCTCATTCCCACCCCTTCTCTCTCTCTCTCTTTCTCTCTTGCTCTCTCTCTCTCTTCTTGTTTCACAGCTAACATTTCGCTTATTCGTGCGAGCAATATTTTGGCTCGTGCGGCCTGTTTTCTTGCCCTTCTCGCCCTTTCTGCACTTTCTCTCGTCTGGCCACAAATATACACACTGGGAGTCTTGCAACTGCCTCTGCCAGCTGTCGTCGACATCGGTGTAGAATACTTTACGGCGCCCTTACCTCGTGCCCTACGCTATCTTCTTTTCTTACAGTTCTTTTTTCGTTTCTTTTTCGATCAATTCTCGCCCCTCTCCCTTCGTACATTCTGCTCGATCCTCGCGTGTGCGGCCTGTCGTCCCTAAAAATTTATCTGCCGGAAGGAGGATGACGTTGGGCATTTAAATAACGCTAGTACTGACCTGCTGGTATGTCGAAAATGGAAGAAGGGATCACGGTTTACATTCGAATGTGTATGATAAAATAAAAGACCGAAGGCAAGTTCGGCACGCCAGATACGTATTTAAACCGAAAAAGTGTACGTCATCCTTTTAATTATTTACCCCTGCTGAAATAAACAGGCTTCGAATGTTTTCGATCAAAGTTTTTCGAGCTTCGAGTAAATAACATGAAATTCGTGACTCGAGAATTAAAATACATTGGAACAGAGTAAATTAAAAACTGATAGAAATGTTCTATTCCGTCTTTTCTATTTTTTCTAGTCTTCTAAAATTACGTCCGCATTTTTTATTTTTATTTTCGATCGTTCGAAACATTATTTCCCCCGTAATTCATTAATCCATCGAAAATTAATAAGCCAAATTAAATTATCCTGTATTAGCCATAATCGAATTCCAATCCATCGAATCTAACCTAAGTCATAACAATTTCAAAAATAACATTTTTTGTTTTCATCAAATTATTCATTTTTGGTTACGTCGAGTCGCACGGAACTTGCCCTTTTCAATACGAGTGAAGAAAAATAAAATAAGAATCTGCGTCAAAGGGTGGAGAAAAAAAAATTGGAATATTTTTTGCAGACATCGGCGCAATGTGTGGGGCTGAAGAACCCCGACCGGAAGTCAAACGTTCCCGTCGCTCTCCCGCACGCCAGTAGATACACCCTTCTCCACAGAGGCCTCTTTTCGCCCTATTCACCCGGCTGTTAAAATATAAAACGGCAGCCCACGAATCCGTCAGAGCGAGGGAACTGTTTGCCATTGTCGAGTGTACATATGCGGCTCGGCATCGAATCGTAAATTGCACCAAAGACCGTTGTCGCTCTCGCGTTCCCTCCGATATATTATCGACGCACACACACACACACAACCGCCTATACATATATAAATACATGTGGACGAAAAGCACCCACAGCCAGCACAATTTTTGTCCAACCCCTCCTAGATAGGCGATCGTTCACGTTATACGCGCTTCGCTAGCGCGGGCAATTTTATTTTCACTCCGGACAAAATAGAGTTCACCCATTCGACGTATTATTTTCAACGAATAACGCGAGAGGTACATGAGAGAGAAATTTCGATTAGCATGGAAATTGGCTCGAAAATATAACGATGCAGGTGGCATACGTATGTGATAATGTCCGCGACTCCCTACATAGATATCGACTTTTTCAAAATTCCATTATATTTTTTGATATATGTAAAACGATATTAAATTACCTTTTTTTTTTGGCGCAGGCGTTATCGCTATTAATTTTTTTTTTTTACTTTATTGTACGTTCTTTCAATTTTCAGAATACAGAAAAATTCAAATTGCTTATTGAGAAGAGGGAGAGAGAGAGGGAGAAATGCAATCTGCGACCTCATAAAATTGGAGTAGAATCCAAATTTTGAGACAAAAGAAAATCGAGTTTTCAAAAAAAAAAAAAAAAAAACGGTGACGATCAAATCTCAACGTCTGACTTTAGTATTAAAACTAACTCGTGCTTTAAGACTGCTGAGAGATACTTATTTGTTCGTGTAAGAATTTGTCATCCGCCGCAGATGTTGGCACGAAGTTCTTTTCCACATACGCGATTCTCGATTTCCGGGACGCGGAAGTAAAGCCAGATGGTGGTGAATCTCGTTCATTGTTGAAGCAACCGCACATGGTACTCTTTCGGTACTTTATAATACATATGTGAAAAAGCTGCGTCTATCCCGTGCCGAGTAAACACATTCTTTCTTATCAAATCGAAATTTATTCTCGTTGATTCCACCTATCAATAATTTTATACTCTCGATAATAATAATAAAAAAAAAACAATCATTAACACCAAAAGAATCAAATTCTTTTTACAAATCGTCCAAATTCTTCTCAAAAACTCTAAGTATCTTTTTTTTCTTTAAAACGTATTAAAAAGAAAATTACATTTTTCGAATTCCCATTTTCGTACAGACACAGAATGCCCCATATATACGTATGCTTGAACCAGAGATTCGCGTTCTGGCATCTCTTCCTGTCGATGGGCAAAAGGCTCTCGATCGCGTCAGCCTCGAGCACACGATTATCAGTGCTCACACATATTGGTAAATATATCATCTATGTACATATATATCAATAACTGTATATCTATAGATATATATATTAATAATCATTATAGAGCTCGAACTTTCATGCCTCTCGGTTCAAAGCGTTCGACTGTCATTCCCTTCGAATCACAAGTATATATCTCATATATACTCTCACGATTATATATACACCTACACATACACACACACACACGCACACACACACGAACACACACACCCACACACACACACACATATGTACATAACTGTATAAACCATAATAGAATACTATATGTCCTCCACGACAATGGTGTTTTATGCTCCCTGTACTGTTTCGCTCGTACACAGAGTCAAGCTATATAACACATAACATAGTAAGCTGTATATATGTGTGTGTATATATATATACAAGAAGTATATTTATATATATATGTGTGTATGTGGAGTGTACAAAAAGGGAATATAAAATGGTCTGGCCGGCGTCGCGTGTCAAGTGAACGACAGCCGAGTCACGATGGATAATGACCGCACGAGGGCTTCGATTCCGCTTTCTCTCTCTCTCGCTCTCTCTCTCTCTCACTTGCTGGGACTCTTAAACATCCCGATATTGATGTACATATGGCACATACTCGGATTTAATAGATTATATATGTGATATGACACTCGCCCCTTCTATACACAATGATGTTATTATTATTATCATAAATGCAGTGATATATTTCGTCCAATGAATGCAACAAGGTGAATGGTAGCAAATAACACAGAGGCAAACAGAATCGAATACAGACTCGATTCACGTTTCATAAATATGAATGGTTTATTCGTCTCGATGAAACGAAACCCAAATATAGAGCGGGTCGTTGGATAAAAAGCGTTGCACACACACACAATCACACACAGACTCATATATATAAATCTTTTGAGAAACATCCATTTATACATAGATATGTCGAGGTGTGCATTTCTTTTATGATCGAGTGAGAATAGAGCAGATGAGAGGGAAAGAGAGAGAGAGAGAGAGAGAGGGATTGAAAGAGAGCGAAGGAGAAGATAAGTTAAACGGCAGAGTCGAGTGCCCGATGCGGTCTCTCTTACCATGAATGAGGTATTAAAATCAAATGAGCGTCTCTCCTCGTTTGCAAGATTTTTTTGCAATTCTTTTTTTTTGCTCCACGAGGCCGTGGAGTATAATCTATTCCTCCTTCTACAACCCGGCCAGACTCGCGAAATTGGGGGGGGGGGGGGGGGGGAGGCAAGGGAGAAAGCATGAGAGTGCCAACATCGATCCCACCACAGCCTCCTCCTTCTTCTTCTTCTCTTTCTCTATCTCTCTCTCTCTCCTCTCTCTCTCTCTCTCTCTCTCTCTCTCTCTCTCTCTCTTTCTCTCTCTCTCTCTCTCTCTCTTTCTCTAAAAGATTGCACTCTTCTTCTATATATATGTATATATTTCTTAGTGATAGAATTTAAGCGCTCAAGTAGTAGTAATAGAAGTACTGAGTATGTAGTAGTCGTGGCAGAGTACTCGAGTTGTACTCGAGATCTTCCCTTTCCCACCACGTAAAACATGGTATAGAACGAGGAACTTATTTGTCTCTCGACGATGTAATTTTCTTTTTTTTTCGACGCTGAGGGTATATCGACCACGGTCGATCTTAACTCGATTGTGGGTGTAAAGTTATTAACTCAAGCACAGGAAAAAGATTGTTTTGGTAAAATTAACGAGATTTTATTCAAAGGGCGAAAATATCGACTGCAATTAAAAATCGTTATTGAGGTCCTTGAAATAATGTGCACTCATATTTGTCTTTTGTCAATCTAACTTTTATCATTTTTGTTAGTGGCTGCAGTAAGATTTTACAAATACTTCTTGGTCGTCGAATATAATATAGCGATATATTTTTATTTTTTTAATTTGTTTATTCGTCGAGGATAGACAGGATATACAAGTCGAAACGAAATCGATATTATAACAGGATCCAATCGAACCGTTCCATAGCCATTCTGTTCGTGTCATGGATTATATGCGGGCACCTGTCTACGCTACTGTGCGTGATGTAGAGCTTGAAATTCAGTAAACTTCTCGGCCTTAATAAAATATACAATATTCAAAACGGGTGAATATAAAAATGTATTCAACTTATGCGAAGGAGAGAGAGGGAGAGAGAGAGAATGGGAGATATCGTTCTTGCAACCACAGACAATATTCCACAGTGACGTGAGCTTGGTAACAATTTTTTTTCCTTTCTATTTTTCCTTCGCTCTATTTTACTGTTTCAAAGATTTTCTGTATTTTGTGTAAAATCAATATAAATTATAAATTCAGTTGGTAAATTCGTGCAATTCGACCATCAGTAATTTATATGCAATCATTTCTAGCATCGTGCAAATAAAAGCTGATGATTTTTTATATCGATATTATTCTCACTTCTCGATATTCATGGAAATATTTTCCACTCGATCGTCACTCTTTGTTACTATCATAATATTCGAATCGCGTTTAAATAATTGACACCTATTCGACATACATCGAGTGATTTTCATTGAAAATATTGAATTAATTATTATTTATAGATTCTCTCTTTCTCATTCGCCCTGATTTAAAATTCGTATGGTTGTTATTAAAAAAACAAACTGATATTTTGTTTTCATATTCCGTATCATTCTATTTGAAAAATCGTTCGGAAGTATGAAATTTCGTTTAATTTACTGTCGTGCGAAATTTGTCGATTCGACAATATTATTCGATCGAAGAGAATTGTTTATTTGTAAAATTAATCGTCGATTTTTGTTTGGCTTTTATTATCGTCATGTTCTTTTTCGCCATTTTTCATTTCGTATAAAATGTCATTTTTTCCTCAAAATATTTACAAAATCGATCAATCATCATCCCCCTAACAAGTTTTATGTTTTTTTTTCTCTCTGTTCCTCACTCTTGTTAAACCTCATATTATCGAAAAACTCGAGTGGCTAGCCACTAGAAAAAAAATACACCAATAAGTTGCATGTCGCGAAAAATATATTTAATATTTTCACGAACGAACGAAAAAATCGTTTTTTTTCTCTCCCTCTCCCTCCCTACTCTCTCTCTCTCTCTCGCGCGCGCAATCCGCGTATCGTTATACCGGAGAGAAAAATCCATCGACAAAAAACGATTATCATGGGGCTTTGTGAATAAAAACCATATCTACATTCGAACGCCGCTTGTCTCCGATACCCAAACTCACGAGCTACCAATTGTAGAAAAAAATGGAAACGTGCAAAGGGGCGAAAGGGAGAATGATTATAATTTTTTCAATTTTTCATTGAATCCGTACAAATCATCGGTTTCTGTACGTTAGGTGAAACTCTTCAATAAAAATGGATCTATATATACGTATTTACGGAGTAGTGCGAAGTTTTTTGATGACATTTGGTAAATTTTTCCTCCACCTCTCCAGTTTGTCGCTCACCACTTACATTTCCCCGTTTCTTTTAGATGTTTGTCGTCGTCGTCGTCGTAAACGACGAACCAAACGAGCCACTCTCGTGTCTGGACAAGCCCTGTTTCTCGAGCTTACTGAAGCGATTTTTTTCATCGTCATCCCCTCCACGCTATCGAGAAGTTGATGGCGAGTAACTCGTAGAACGCGAGTTTTCTCGCTCATGGAAAAAGTCGGAGATCAATATCGCATTGCTATCTCTCGTTTCTTGCATCCTGGAGAACTCTCACGTAATCGTAATCGCTCTTGATGATATAGAATTCCGCGTTTCGCTAACTCACCGCTAGATGGCCGATGCAAGTACCAAGGAACATATACGTCGTGATACGAATATGTTCAATCTCTGGGGGAAAAAATGGAAAAACAAACTTCCTTCGAACAAATCGCGTTCGAACTATCGTAAATTATTAAAAATCATATAGAAACGATCGAACGATCGTGACTTTGACAAATAATAAGTAACTTACACAGAAATCTTCAAGAACTTTTAGGAATTCATGAAAATGATTGTTCGAACTCGATTCTGTAATATCTCTGTAACAAAAACCATCTGAGAGAGAAGGCGAATGAATGAATGTCAATAGCGAAATAACGAATCAGAAGATGAAGAGAAATGATAAAAAAACGAACCTTATTTGTAAAATGAGCAAAGTGGAAAAAAGTTAGAAAAAAGAAGATAGAGCGAGAGGGATTGCAAGAGATTGAAGAAGGGAGTCAAAATTTGTAATAAAATGGCGAAAGGGAACAAACGTCAGTTGTAAAATACGATTAAGGAAGAGTGCTGGTTGCTTCGATGATCCGCGAGTAGATCGCAGTAGATCGTTATTTCACGCAGCAAACATTGGCCATCGTTTTCCAAGACGCGGAAAGTACATTTGTCAGATTGGAAACTATCGAACGACAAAATGCTGAGTAAGAGCGATCGAATGGCGCGCTTCTACCGGCTCTGGAAGCTGGGACCGGAAGGAGGGGGTAGAGTCCGGATTTTAGATGAAGGGGGTAGTTGGAGGAACGAGAGGAGTAGCTGTATGAAACACGCTTAGTTACTCCCTCTGGCGTTTCTCTCCATGTATATCATCGGCAATACCGCACGGTGAGAGTATAATGTAACGTGGTTGAAAATGGCAGAGGAGAAGAGGGCGCTCGCGCCGACACACACATATCGTACACGGAACGCTTCGGTTCTCTCGTTCTCCGGAAGCAGATGGGAGGATTGATTGCGTCCAACGAGAGTGAGAGAGAGAGAGAGGGAGAGGGAAAGAAAGAGAGGGAAAGAGAGAGAGAAGGAGAGGGAAAGAAAGAGAGAGAGAATAGTAACGTTGGGGGGGGGGGGCAACGAGAGAACGTAGGCCCTTAAGTTCACCCCGTGTGTGATTTTGCACATGCGCAATCCGCCACATAGTTTCAACATTGACGGGCCCGTAGATGAGTTTGTGTGATACGTAGAACGTTATGCGGGTATATATAACTTCGTGTACTCTTCCTCCATCATCGTCGCGCACGCACGCACAAACACCCGTACACTCACACACGCACATACACACACACACACACACACACACACACACACACACACACCTACAGATATGTATACACGTTTAACTCAAGAATACACACGAGCTCGCTTGAACGATGCCCCGTTGTGTTTCTCTCCCGGCAGTTCCGCGCTTAACGCCCTATTGTTAAAGCACGTAACGCGCATTATTTGCCACTAATCAACGTTGAACGGGTGTGGCCATATCCACACCGAGAGGGACAAAATGGCCCAAGACCAGCGGGACGCGTGTCCCATAGCGCACTGTGGCAACGCTTTATAGCCCCGCGCCAAGTTACACGTTGCGAGAGTAAAAGGGACTCGGTGCTCCCTGTTCAACACTCCCTTCCCTGCCTACGTTTTTTTTTTTTTTTTCACGACATCAAAGATTCTCGAGATATGCCGAGGTAGAAATTTCGAGGAGGCACGCACATACGGAACTTCGTACTATCGCACCCGGTGCATGTGTAACGACGATAAATTACTGAATATATGTATATATAATTTAAAAAATTATATACATACGTCTGTATAAAAAAAATATAGGGACGACTCAGTTCACCGTTAGGAGTGACTATCGTTAAAGATCCGATCAAATTGCATCTAATAAGATAACTTCGTGCTATCTATATAATATCTTCGTCCTAATAATATATAATAAATAAATAATACATTATAATATATATGACATATATTATAACATATATATCTATATAATATTTATATATTATTATTTTAATAATTATTATTATATCTCATATAAGAATAATATATTATTAATATATTAATTATTAGTTTCATATTAATATATTATTAATATATTAATTATTAGCTTGATATAAATATATTATTATATATTAATAATTATATATATATATATATATATATATATATATATATATATATATATATAATCAATATTATTATTAATATAATATTGAATTATTATATGTCCGTATGTATGGAGCCGAGAGTCGAGAAAAATGTTCACGACAAAAAGATCTTGATATTATAATGAGTTACAATAATTGCCCCCTGGCGTTAAACCGGCTCTACGTTCGCGTTTATTTTCTTTTACCTGCGTTTCGCATTTGCACAAGACCACTAAAAATCCTGTTTCAAACGGATCGATCGAAATTAATACGAATTTCTTCGAGGGGTGAATAATGTACGAGCGGTATACTAATATATAGTTCAAGGGCGATGATAAGGCGCGGTGGTAACATTTTATATTCGTTATTTTCTAGGACGGTGGAGAGAAACGGGGGGTTTGTAATACGGGCGAGAGGGTTAGAATATTTTTCAGTTGCATGCGCGACCGTGCCATATGACGAAACCGTTGCGGAGAATCATTAACGCGAGCATGACGTGTTTCGTTCACGATACGTTTATAACTGTATCTACGTTTCGCCGGAATGTAAAATTATTCGTATTCGATATACGAGATACACGACGTGATTTTTTTTTACTCGGATGAATTAATGAGGGAAGTGAAAGAAAAAAGAAAATACGAGACTCTGTGCCACCATCGTCAACCATGGAGTGACGGTAGCGAACCGAATGCGACGATGCAAAAAGATTTCGAGATTGGTGATAGGGGGAACTTGGGGAGAGGGGGGGGGGGGAGTATTGATTTCTTAGTTAGTTGGATGATTAATGACACGAGCATACGTGTATACGTTTATAGTACGTTCTACATTAGAGCGAGTGTGTTGATACGTATATAACCAAACGGGTACGTTGCAAGTCATTCGTGCTTTAAAGGATGATAAATATGCTCGATGTTGGGAACGTGATTTATTCCTCGAACGACGAATACAATTTTTTTTATCTCCCTTGGCTTTTTTGCTGTTTTTTTCTTTCTTCTTGTAATATAATTGTAGAGCGCAACATCTATATAATATAATATAATAATACATGTATACAGTATATATAATAATAGAATAATATGTAATATTAACATAAATCAATTAAATATAATATTAATATTATTATTATTATTATTAGATGTGATTATATAATTATATATTAATATATTAATATAATTATAATTTAATATATTATATAATATATGATATTATAGTATATGATATAGTATATAATATATAATAATATATCATAGAATATATAATATAATATATAAAATAATATATAGTATAATATATAATATAATATATAATCTAATATATCATATAATATATAATATATAAAATAATATATAATATAATATATAATATATAATATAATATATAATATAATACATAATATAATATATAATATAATATATATTGTATATATAGCATTGTTTTTGATAAAAACAATATCTAAACGAAGTTTTCGGTTCCCTCGTACGATTTATTTCTATAAACTGTACAATTTTTTATGGACATTTATTTATTAAAATATTTATAGGAAAATATAAATTCTTTTTATATTCCAAAGGAAAAGATTTTTGGTTGATTTTAAAAAATAGCGATGACAGTCTTCCATTGGGACGGAACGACGATCGTTAAAAATTGAACCGAACGTGTTTCGTAAAGTTCTTCGAAGCTACCCCAAAAACAAACCAAATCCCATGTAATCCTTGTATAGGCAGTCTCCTATCTGACAAGTAGCATCAACCTTATCGAGCCCACGATTGAACACTCTTTCGAACGTCTGTGTAACTTGGGAATAATCGTTTCCTAATGCTATTAAGGGGTTGTCATCCCCGTGTTAACACCTCTAATGCAGAACCCACGCAAAGTCGTTCACGGTGCTAATGGGGTTACTATATCGGGAGAGAACTGTCCTGAAGGGAATCTCTCAGTTCAATCCAATTGAGCCATTAACATTTTATCCTGTTGGTCTCCTCCTGTTTACTTACCGTTGTATCGTTACAAGATAGAAATTTATCGGCATTCACCTTTCATTTATTTTATTCAGAAGTAAAATTTTTGTTTCTCCAACTACAATGAAAATTTTATATTAACAATGATGAAGTAGATGGAGGAAATATTGCTAAAAAATATAAATTCGACAATGTTGGTTGTAAGTGAAATTGAAGGTTTAATTCGTCGCACGAAGACTTTGGGTCAACCGGTCGTTACTTAAAGTTTCGGACATCGTTGACGAGCTTGAAAATCCCGTGCGACCTTATCGCCGTCACAGAGCTTTTGGGAGACGCTTAGCGAAGCGTCGAATAATAAAGCGATGAACTTTTCGGTCGGTACAATGATCGTATAAATCCCTCGCTCTCGACTATCTCACTCGTCGCTGCCGGATACGCAACAAGGGAGTAAATCTCTCCCATAACGACGGTGAGGGAGGATTGAGAAAAATAAAGCTCGGCTGAAACAAGACCGTAGACCCGAGGCATTAACAGCGTGATAGAAGCAGCCGGTCTGTAAAAATGGGAGAGAAAGAGCTAAGAAAAGCGGCATCGATCAGAATATTTTGGATGCATGGTGTGAGGGGGAGGGTTTGTGTACAAGCGGGAATACCGGACGAGACGAGAGGCCAGTAAGAGTCTATAGCTCGTCGTAATGCCTTCCTGGCTTTCGTCAAAGCCGATAACGTTTTCCTTCTCCGCTTTGCTCGTCGAGCACCCTCTTGTACACAGGGTGAGAGCGAGAGGAGCGCATAACCCGGGAATAAAACAGGGTGGGTCTCCTAAACTCCCCGTTGTTCCGTTTGCCTCTTTCTCGAAGCTGCGGAAATCTCTCTCTCTCTTTCCTCCTTTCGCGCTCTCTCTTCCATCCGTTCATATTCTCTGCTTTCCTTCAACCCTCGCTTTCCTCGCATTCTGGCATCAACTAGAAGTGCTGTATACATACAATATATTTATGTGTGTGTGTGTGTGTGTGTGTGTGTGTGTGTGCAAGAAGCTGACGAGCTACCTTGCCACGCGCCGGGGGATCTTAAATCTTGCTCCCTCTCTCTGAGATTTACTGACGAAAAGCGTGAGAGAGAAAGAGAAAGAGAGAGAGGGAGACAGAGACGGAGCAAGGAAGGGTGAGTGAAAGAGGAACGGCAACGTCGGCGTTGTCGTCCTTGGCTTGTCTGCTACGTTCTCTCGTGGCTGTATCCCCATCAGCGAAGAGGGAATGCTGCTGGGCTGTTCTCCTTTCACGAGAAAGAGCGACAAGGAAGCGAACTCGTGGAACGTTTATACATCCCTTTTCTGCTCATCTCTTCAGCCCGTTATTGTTGTTGTTGTTGTTGTTGTTGTTCGTGGTGACCTCGGCGACATTTTCGATTTTACCGCAGCCATCTTATCGCACAATTTCTCTCTCTCTCTCCCTCTCTTACTCTCCGTTCTTGCTCAATTTTCGCGTTCCAAATTTCAAACATCACGTCCAGGCCGTCAACTCTTTCACTCGGCATTACATCCCTGTTAATATATATATATATGTAT
This sequence comes from Netelia fuscicornis, assembly GCA_946811545.1. Taxonomy (NCBI): domain Eukaryota; kingdom Metazoa; phylum Arthropoda; class Insecta; order Hymenoptera; family Ichneumonidae; genus Netelia; species Netelia fuscicornis. The sequence goes on from OX328015.1 coordinate 8,939,879, forward strand.
TTACGTGGCGTAGACAGCAAAGACGCCAGTTTCTCTATCGCAAGATATTGGACCGAGGGATATTACTTGCCACGTGACCTTTTTTCCGAGGCGACTAACCCGATATCCGTAAGCGGCACTGCCTGCATACCCTGCAGAGGGGTTGAAATAGTGCCGGGAAAGAGAAAACTCGTCGTGTGGAAGGGAAAAGGTGTGTACAGGATGATTCATAAATTGACACCTGTTCCCAACTGGATTAACGATCCAAATTAAATCCTTCCTAAATTCTCGTGAATGTTACCAACTCTGAAGAATTTCCAAAATCGAACGACCCGTTTTCTTACAAATTGATCTCTATTCTTCAATCCAGAAAGTTTGTACAGTTTTGAGACGTTTCTCGATTAATCGACCCAATTTTTTGATCGACGACGGAAATTACAATAATCCCCTACGGCCTTTTCTTTCGCGTTTTCCCTTCAAAAACATAAATCATTGTCTTTTCGACCCACGGTTACTTCCCTTATCGCGTTTAATCCTGAATATGAATGAATCTGTATACAGAAGAGTTGGAGAGAAGAATGAGAGTTCGGAACGAGACGTCGGAGGGGCGTCGATCCACACACAGGAGCTCCGAGACGAATTTATTGGCACGCGATCGAAAAGTCGGCACGACCCGACCATTGCTATATACACACAAAAATATATATATATATATATATATATATATATATATATATAGAATCGTTCAACTGATACCAGAACGACGTGGCGCTTTCGACCCTCGAAATAACGGCGGAAGAAGGGCGAGAAGGGCTGGAGGTCGAGGGTAGTGCGCTCAACGGGGGGTGAGAAAAAGAGCAGAGCTTCGATGCGCCTATAGGACCGCCTGCTGTTTTCGTACAGAGAGGTGTACCGTACCATATACGTATTGAATGAGAAACTGCACGGAGGGTCGAAGCGCGTGCTCGCCCTTTCCTCCTCCTTCTCCTCCCCCTTTCTGCTATTACCACCACTATTATACCGTTACACTTAGCGCGCGTGTACAACTTACACACACACACACACATATATATATATGACTTGCGCGAATTGCTCGGTGAAACACACGACGGCGTGCGTCGTGGCTGTCAATCTAGCCGACAAAAGCGATTACCGAATTGTCGCTAATGTGATTTGGCCCCGGTACGGAATTAAAGTGAAACGTAGGGACGTTTCGAGGAACGGTCACGAGAGCGCGCTCCGCTCCCCGGAGGACAATACGATCGTTCAGCCGCGACTAACGGATTCGTGGGCTTTGATGTGCCGCAATCGGGAGAGAATACCTACTACGTTTGCTGTACGTGAACCAGCGGGGATATCGTGACTCGTCAAAAAAAACACACACACACACACACACACACACACTAATTTTACGGTTCTTTCGTTTTACCGACTTGAAAAAAGTTCGAACGAAATGAAAAATAGAAAAACAAATGAAATCTACGCGAATTGGTAGCGCCAGTGAACCAAACGTATTGTGTCGCTCGAACGATTTCGTTCCAACTTCTTTACAATGCTATTTATCCGTTTCACAAAATGTTGAATCAAAAATCCCGATAAAGTGAACATTGTTTTTACGACGTGTTTTTGGCCTTTGGAAAATTTTTGATAACGTTAGCAAGAAGAGATTCATAACAAAACGAGACTTTTTTTTTATAATTTAAATCCATTCGTTTTTTACTGGATCGCAACGTAACACATTGTCGTTAAATATTTCGATAATATCGAAACACACATTTTATTAATTTACTTATTTACAAATTATACAATATTTTCGTAAATAAGCGGAATGATATATATGTAACCGCGAACGTTTAACGAATTCGACAATTTGAGATTGCAGAAAAAGAAGAGCGTGCGACAGTTCTTGCACGTGAGATCGCGAGCCGAGTATTCCGCACGAAAGGCACTTCGTGAAGGCACGTGCCATGACCGAAAAGACCGTTCGAACATCTGCCGGGAATCGCGATATACACTCGAGATAAGAATGAACGACACGGGGTGAAGTTTTTGCAAGGAAAATATAATTATATGCGTTCACCTGCTCGTTGCGATGCACGAGAATTGTTCCTTGTCACCAATTTGTTTATACGTCGCAGCTGAAGAGAAAAAAATAAAAATAAAAATACGTATAAACAACCAGACAAAATATAGCCGGCGCGATATCGACCGTTATCAACATCTGTACGGTCTACTACGCTCGTACGTCTTTAATATATATATATATATATATATCTCCTTCTCTCGTACTCCATATACGGCGTTTTCCACGTATTTGTCGATGTTGGACCGTAATTTGTACGTGATATATGTGCGCAGGGGGGCGCGATAACGTTTCGTTGTAATATACGACGGGGATACGTGTGGAAGAGGCCGAGGGAAAGAAAATAAGACGCGTACGCGTTAGCTATCAGGATGAGTACGAAGAGGGACCGTTGGCACGCACGGACAAGAACGTTTGCTATATATATATTAATATATTATATAAGTATATAATATATGATATGATAATATAATATAATAATATTACTATATTACTTAATATATATTAATATATTACTATATTCATATAATAATATATTAACATAATAATATATTTCTATATTACTATATTAATATATATTAATATATTACTATATCGATATAATAATATATTAACATAATAATATATTTCTATATTACTATATTAATATATATTAATATATTACTATATTAATATATTTCTATATTGACATAATAATATATTTCTATATTAATATAATAACTATATATAATCATAATAATAATTACTTTCCATCATTTGTCTTATATATATATATATATATATATATATATATATATATATATATATATAAGGGAAACGACGGAAAGTAATTATTTTGAAACGTTCCAACGAAACAACGATGAAATTATGACGTAGTTACCATAAACGTCTCAATTTGACAAATTTTTTTCGCCGCGATGAATTTTCATAAGTAACATTTGTATTTTGTTGCAATATTTTGCTAGCTCTTGAGCCCCGCGTACTTCATTACCATTAATAAACATTTCCTAGAGTTACGAGAAAGTTGTAAACGAATCAGCAATTAGCGACGCTCGGAAACTACCCGTTGGCATTGTCGACGAAACGAAGCTTCCAATTCCGTGCCTCAATTTATTTTTGAAGCCCTTCCTGGCAAATTTACCGACGACTCTTCTCTCCTGGAATTATCACGTAGTATACAATGTACATATATATAGTTTCGACGATCAAGAGAAGAAGGTGGACTTGTGCGTGACCGCTGACGTCATATCCGGCGAGAACGAAAGAGAGAGACCGAGAGACAGCGAGTGGAGGAGGGGGGAGGGGTATGGAGGGTTAAGCACGCACATCTCTATATATACATATGGACGATACACTCGTTTTCAAGATAGCCAAGGAGATTGCTGGCTGGGTTGTAACGTCGGGAGATATATAAAAAAAAAAAAAAAAAGATGTCTACAAAAATATTCGCTCACGCCGTGTGTGCTCGCGAAGCCCTTTTCTCGTCCCACGATTTGTCTTTCGCCCCGGTCTCTGTTATTTCAGAATTTTTCGTACGCGTATTCCTCCATAGCTCCGTACTGGCAGACGCATATTTAAATATTTCTTTTTTTTTTGCCGGCTGTTGGTGCTTATATGTACATACGTCGACCGTGTGGCATATTACACGCTACGCTTACCATCGCGAGAGTTACATTCGAGAATATATAGCTACGAGACGAGATAATATTCCGTATGCTGATGTACGCGTAATACAAATTCTCGCGTCGAGTATAATGATAGATATTCTTAAAAAAACAAAGTAAAAGAACAAAACGTGCACGAGAATTAAGATTGAAGGAGATGGCTGGCTCTTCCCTCTCCCTCTCTCTCTATCTCTCTCTTCCTTTTCTCTATACGATCGCAAAGGGAGAATCCACAGCAGCCGAGAAACAGAGACGATAATTAGCCCTTCTGCCACAGGCATATATGTATGTATATATGTATATAGGCATATCGCGTTAAATCTTGGCTGCCCGCGGGAGATAAAGCCAACCAATTATTTCAGTCTCCGGTTCCTGTTTTCATGTATGGTAGATGTAATGTGTACGATCAGACTGAGTGTGTGCTGGAAGGAATGAGAAGGGGGTAAGAGAAAGAGAGAGAGAGAGAGAGGGAGAAGTAGGGAGGAAGGAAGGCATAATTGCCCCGCGGGGCCTCATAATTTATCGGTCCACGAATCCTCTGTCTATATGCACACTCGCACACATACACACAGACAGGCATATATATACATATATGCATACAACCTTCTCCCATTTTCTCCATCGTGTGATTTCTCTCAGTCTCTCTTACTATGTACGTTATTACGTGTCCCTTATGTACATTCCTGCACGAGAACATATTGAGCAACGCGAATCAATCTAGAGACTCTCGCGAGTATCAGCGAGGAAGAAAATTAATCGTGCTCTTTTAAAATTAATCCAATCTCCGGTCTCTATTACTGACTGACTCGATTTCTTCATATCACCTTGAACAGGCATGCATTGTTCGAGGCTTCAACGTGGCACGTTGTTAAAACAAAAGTTTTAATTCGTGAGAAAATTATATTATGAGGAAAAAATTATAATAAGTCACACTCGTTTACAAATGAAAAGGAATTTAGAGATTTTGTAATCGGCCCAGTACGTTTTGTATTCGGGTTCAAGGGTGGATCAAGCTTCGAGTAAGTCTGTGTTGGTGTTGAAAATTAGGGAACGAAAATATTATCATGAAAAAAAAAAAAGAAAACGACAAGATAATTCTCGATGGAACAAAATACCTAAAACGTAAATGAGGAGAAAATCGTCATTTCGTTTATCACCGAGTCGCTCTTATCTCGTTCTCACCACCATCTTTATTTCGTCTGCATCGTCGCGGACGAATTGATCAAAAGAAAATTAACCCTAGCCCGAATGCAGATAGCAAACGGAGAAGAAAAAATAAGAAGAAAAAACGTGAAAATAAAAAGGAAAAAACGTTATCTCTCAACGTCGAAGCTTACACCGCATCGGCACGGTTGATGCCTATTTTTTACTTTCCTCCCTTTTTGTTGTTGTTAATTTTTTTTTTTACTTTTTTCCCCTTTACGTTACCTCGTTTCTTCGTTCTAGGAGCCCGGGGGAGCGATCAATTTGATCGGAATCTAAACGCGTAAATACCGTATACCGGTTGGTTGCTTCCTCCAAAGCTACGGTTAGATATATAGCCGCGCCTATGGTCCTTTTTGCCTTACTCGCGTTAATTAAGGTAAGCGAGAGGGAGAAAGAGAAAGAGAGAGAGAGAGAGAGAGAGAGAGAGAGAGAGAGAGAGAGGAAGGGGGAGAGAGAGAGTGAGAGAGATCGTTATCATTTTCGGGTTTCTCATCGTGTAACGCGCACAAGAGGCGAAGAGACGCGATATCGAACACTGAGGGGAGAAATGAGACAGGGTCGCGGGAGTAAAGACAAAGATTATTGCCAAGTTTCTTGTTCCAGTGCATTTATGTACATGTATACCTATATATACACATATATATTTAATTCTCCCTCATGGAGTTTATGTTATATATATATATGCAACATAAACTTCTTCAGCAAGAATTGTCTTTAATTATCTGAAATTATCTCGAATTAAGACAAGTCGAATTCTTCCCGTGTATCCCACGGTTGCGTGAATTACTAGGGTAAAATTACTAGTCCCAGGACAATCGAGAAAAGAACTCTTCATTCTTTTTTCCCTTGTCGCAAATAGTTGGAAACAGCATTCGCTGGCGAGATCGTCGCGAGTTTCCACTCGCTCGCGAAATATATCGCCGCTTTAAGACGAGTTGTTGCGTATATAGGTAATAGCACTACCGTAAAACAGGGTTACATTGACATTACGGTTAACTTTGATAGTTGTTGAGGCTAGTTTAACAGAGCGCAGGTTTAAATGTGTTTGTAGCAGTGAAAAGGTCAAATATTTACGTAAATTGCAATATGTCGATATTGTAATGGTCAGATTCGTGCTGGGCGAGAAATTTCCGATTCCGTAACCACCCACAAAGTATTTTTGGACGAAAAAAAATGTTTACCCTCGGCTGGTGCCGAGGGTAAACATTTCAAACATTTCAAATCACGAGTCGATATTCGTGATTTACTTTTCTGACTTTGGGGGGTCCGGAGGGGGCCAACAATTTTTTTCGCCCAAAAAGGCTTTGTTGGGTCATTTCCAAATCGGAAATTTCCCGCGTAACACGAATATGATGATATAAAAGCATTTTGGAGACAACAAAATTTTAGCCTCATCTTCTAGGCGTTTCTATGGGTCCCAAAAATCGCGATTTTCGAAGGATTGCCACGGCCACAAAAATTGAGCTATCCGGATGATTCTTGGCTGATTCTCGAGTACTAGGCGCGCCCTTTAAAAAGTTATTCGTGTAATTTTCTGTGTGACGAACTAGAACAAAGATACAGTATCGCAAAAAGTCACTTTTCGGGGCGTTCGCGATACCCATCGAAATTGGCCATATTGCATTCCGATGAATTTTAATCCTTTTTCGAGCTCTAAGAACTTATGTCGATCGGAAATTTATCACTGATGATGAATGAATAGGTCCCTTTTTGCTGGCACCTGACCTCATTGGTAAAAATGCCAAAAAACTAAATATTTTCGTAAATTGCAACATATCCAGCTATAATGGCGATATATTCCTGTTGCGCGGGTTATTTCCGATTTCCCAAACCCTCTCCAAAGTCTTTTTAGTCGAAAAAAATGTTACAATTAGGGATGATAAAAAAAAGTTATCTACAAAAAACTTCCAAAACGTGTTCAAAGTCACCCCATTTGTCGAATACTTTAAGGTGGGGATGGGATTTCAAACATATTCACACTTCTTTCGTTTTTTTTTTTCGAATTTTTTTTATTTTTCTTATTTATTTTTCTTGTTTGCAACGAGAAACCATCAAAGATCTCAGAATTTGAGCGTAAAAACTTCCAAAACCTGTTCAAAGTCACCCCGTTTGACGGATACTTTAAGGTGGGGATGGGATTTCAAACATATTAACACTTTTTTCGTTTTTTTTTTTTTTCGAAATTTTTTTATTTTTCTTCTTTGCAACGAGAAACCATCGAAGATGTCAAAATTTGAACGTAAGCAAGGGAGATTGTGAAGAACGCGAACAAGGATTGTAATTGATACGGCCGGAGGGTCGAAGGAGATACGCACGATTTTTTCCTCGTGTTTTTTTTTTTCTCCTTTTTCCTTTCGCCGCTTTAATGCGATCTTTCGAGACTTGATGCGTGCGCGGCGGACCGCATCGGATTCTTTATTATTATCGCGCAGGTGGATCAACTTGAGAGAATTGTATAATGTTGTTTTTATTTTATTTCTTTTTCTTTTTTTTTTCTTTAATATTTTCGTTCCCTCCTTCCGTTCTACCGCCCACCGAAACTCGATATACACCATCATTATAAAATTATATATATATATATATCTATCGTCATTACTATTGTTCTATAACAATAAACAAATAAAAGTAATAATAATAATAATAGTTATAATAAAATCGAGAATTACTTATATTTCTTGTCATTGTTATTGTCATTGTTAATGTAATGCATACGTAGCGCAGGGGAGAAACGGATTGTTTGATAAAGGGGAAAAAGTATAGTGGCAAAAAAATGAAGTAAAAGGGTAGAGTAAGGGAGAGATAGAGCGCATAGCTGATTTTCGAACGAATCTATAACGGATATAGCCGCAGGGGGCTAACGTTTTTCCCATTACTCTGATGGCAACAGTTTTGAATTCAACCTCCCTCCTCCATTTCGTCGTTTTGTTCATAGCGAAAGTGGGAGGGGAGGGGGTTGCTGAGTAGGGGTTGTTACGCGCGTTCAACCCCGGTTTGAACTCTGGACGCCGCGCACTTTATTCCTCGAAACCCCTCGACGATACTCGATCCGGAAATTACCTGCCATATTATCATATACGAGGGTCAAACCTGATGCTCTGAGCGCTTTACGTACATACCAATATATAGAGATATACGTATATATATGTACATAAACATATATGTATAATATAGTTGAAAACACGAGGCCCTCTTCAAAAACCCGTTTTCAACCCTCGTACATGGACGAACAAGAACATCTCCCTATATGTGGCACACTCTCAACGTGACTAGACAGAGGGCGAATCGATAAATGCCATATGAGAATGTCCCTCAACGAGAATGAGAGTGGGGCAGGTATGCGATGTTTAAAGTGTCATCCCGCATGGTCTCGAGCATGGGGCAATATTTCACGAGATTCTATCGGTGGTCGAGGGATCCTCGGCTGATTTTGAAGGATGGATCTTGGACCATCGGATTAGAGCCCACTTGCTCGGTTCGATAGTTATCCTGTTGTCCAGTTGAGAAGTTGGGGGTAGCCCTCACTCACCAACTTATATCTATTTGTGTAATCTAATCTATAAAATTACCTACCCACATATATATATATATATATGTGCGAAAAGAGAGAATGAGAGGGAGAGGATATCTATACTGGACCTAGAACAAATTTTTTGTATCCGGAGAGATGTTTTCTTCTGAGAAGATTATTTAGCAAACGTGCTAAATAATGTTCAATCATACAATCCCATTCTCATACTGAGAGATAACAACACAATTTACACATTTAGTATTCTCACAGATCAAAGAATTCATACGAGATATTGTTATCAAGTAACTGTTGGCTCGTTCTTCCCTATCGTTGTAACGGAAATGGCGAATAAAGTAGGCAAAGAAGGGAACGAGCACTAGATATAAAATAAAAAGGGTAATAATAGTAATAATAATAATAATAAATATAATAAAATAACAACGGAAACGTCTTCCACTCGGGTAAATTTTTGGTGTATTCTCTACTTTGCGAACGATGCAATGGAATGCAGCTGTGAATGCATTTTCCAACGACGCTCTCACATGCGGTTTTATAATAAATAAGACGAGTATTCGCGCGACAGATCTCGCCAGAGCTGTTGGGAGGTACGAGAGTACGTTCCGTTGCAGAGAAAACATGGTGTGCCCACTCCGCAGAGACTAGAGAGCCTCCCGTCGGTGTTGCTCGTGGTGCTGCTGCTGATGCTGCTCCAGCCTCGAGCAAAAGGATAAAGAGAGAATGAGCAAGTGCGAGGGACGAGGAGCGAGAGGAAGAGTTTGCACACGAGAGTTATCGATATCATAACTCGAGCAAGTCTGTCGCCCCAGCTACAAACTCCACAAGAGACCTCTTCGTCGTTCTCCTTATTCCCTTTCTCGCACTCTCCTCCCATCGTTTTTATTTCTTCTCCTCGTCCTATTCCTTTTTCTACCTTTTACATTCTCTTTTGCCTCTCTCAATCTCTTCTTCCATCCGGTCGTCGTGACGATTTTTTTCTCGCCTTTTTTTTGCCCTTCCTTCTATGTTCTCTCGCCTTGTTTCTTCCTCGGTTCTCTCCCTCGCGCCTTGTACATGCCCAACAGGGATGACTGAAAAGGCCCCATAATGGCCTCTCTCGCCAAAGCAGCCACTACCGACTGTTTTATTTATCGGCCACCACCGCCCGGTAAATGCCGTTTCACCCTCTCCCTTCTACCACCGTGGCTTCTCTCTCACTCTCTCTCTCTCAACCACGCTTTTTTTCTCGCTTCTTTTTTTTCTTCCTCTTCTTCTTCAAGGATAGCCAAGCCGCTATGGACTTGGGACTTCCAGACCAGTAGTTTCAGTCTTTTCACCCTTTAACCCATTCCCATCTTTCCTGCACTGATAACTCTCTCTCTCTCTCTCTCCCTCTCGTTCTCACGAACTCACTTTCCTATCTGCCTTCGGCTATACAGCCACAGTCCTTTCGTTCAACGGATCTCCTTTTTCTCCTTTCTTCTTCTTCTTCTTCTTCTTCATCGTGTTCTCTTTTTTGCTCCTCCCCTTTCCTCTCCTTCTTCTGCTCTACAGAAACAAGTATGCTCCCACATTTTTATCTACTATCTCTCCTGGCTGGCTCTCTGCCTCACCACACGAGCAACTATTACCTTTGGCCGTTTCCTTTCCACTTCCATGTAACACCGCAACCTTGTTCTTGTCCTGTTCCAACCTATACCCGGTGGAACGAGATAGAAGGTCTTGGCCCACACACACAGACACACAGGCATCAACATACGGACCCGCATATCCTCGGTAGAAAACTAATTGCCCCGTTCTACAATGTTCCGAGTGTTGACCTACGGCCAGTAGCGTAGGAACTCTACCATCTCCTGACACTTCTCTCCTCCCTCTCCTTCACTCCGTCACTCTGTCCTTCTTTCTCTCTCTCCCCCTCTCACTCTCCCTCTCTTACTTTGGTGCTCTGGTTTCGACAGATAGGGGCTATCACATACCATGTACATGTTGACTTCATATACAGGTAGAATAGCTTCGTGCGTTATATAACCAACAACGTATATGTCATACACCAAGTCGGCGTACACTTGGTACATAACAAACGGGGTTAATGCTTTCCTTTGTCTATGTGTGAGCGACATATATGTACGCAAACGGCACGTATTTACCAGGGTGTAGCATATAGGCAAGTGGTAGCAACGAGGGAAGGGAAGAAGGAGGGAGAGACAGAGACGTTGCCTTTCGAGAAAAGCTGCTGCACCTTGCTGCTGCTGACCTGGCTACTCGACTCCGCTAACACCGGAAAAAGAGTACCACCGTATGGGAGAGGGAAAAGGTCGCGTACGCTTTTGCCAGCTCCCGGCTGGGGCTCGCACTAAATGAAACTGAATTTAAGGCACTTTGTTAGCTCCGCTCTCTTTTCACCCTTGACTCGGATAAAGATACTCTCACCTCTTACCACGAGTCTTGGATAAATCTCTGTGGTACCCCACCTCGGTAATGTTCGTGTATACGTGTATACTTGGCAAATTACGATGGCACGATTGCTTAGAAGAAATGTGCTAGGAAAACAAAATGTGTAAAAGACGTTCCAACTGGGTGGAAAAGAAAATCTTTAGGGAGGATTCGTAGGCATAATTTAAAAGCGATAAGAAATAGCGTTTTATCTTAATTGAACGAAAAGTGTACAGGGTGTCTCCTTTGAAAAGGCTCAATGTAACGTACCGGATGGGATGTTAAATGTCAAAAGAACGAAATACTTAACGGAATGTCATGGAACGGGTCGCTAGAACCTAGAGAAACAAATGTTTTCGAAAAAGCAATTTCATTAAATAATGTATACTTGTACCATTCGTAAAGTTGGTCGCGGTGGATAAAATTAAATGAGATTTATCTCCGTGGACTTCGTCCGTATATCTCGGATAAACAGCCATTATGCTTACGCCATTTCTATTTTAATATCACTCTAAGCACAATTATATTTATCGTAATAATCGTTCTGGTCTGCTGGTACATACTCGAAGAAAGATGAAGACCTAAAGAGATAGAGAAAACGAGAGAGAGAGAGAGGGAGAGAGTGCGATAGAGGGAGACAGAGGAAGAACGAAAGAGGGTAGGAAACGTCGAGTGTTTTACCTTACTCCCTCACTACGGCGAGTCCTTCGTCTCGACCAAAGGAAAACCATGGTAGTTTCTTAGTAGACGGAAGAAAAATGGGAAAGAAGAGATGGGAAGATCGAATATAGCTCTTTATGCATAAAGAGAGGCTGAGAGATAGAGAGAGAGAGAGAAACACAGAGAGAGCGTGAGTCGGGATTGAGGAGTAGGAGTGGCAGTGGAGGGGCTTGAAGATATAGGTAGAGAGGAAAAATAGTGTCTTCTTTCAGAGGAAAGAGGCGATTCCCTCATTCCCCCCCAAAAGATACGCATTTAAAATGTAAAAGCTCGGCTTTGTATCGCTATAATAAAAGAACGCGGAACTTGGAAAATGCAAAACCTAGAAGATTGTAAAATAAAGAGGAAGAAAAGCCTGCAGCGATGAAGGCGCAGAAGTATTAAACTGTAATGATAGAAAGAAAGAGAAACAAATAGAGTGAGACAGATAAGTACGACCGTCATAAAGACAAGGCTGCCAGTAAACTCGCGATGAGCGCTGAGGAGTTTCATGGATTTTACTAAAAGAAACCTCAAGAGAGGGAAACAAAAAAAGAGATGAAGAGAGAACCTCCCCGATGCGCGGATAGTCGATATCAATTTTGTATTTCATCGCAAAGCTCGGATGGGACTTCCGAGTGTCCCGGAAGAGTGAAAGAGAGAAAGGGGGTGTGCGAGAGAGGTGGAGAGAGAGAGAGAGAGAGAGGGAGAGAGACAAAGTTGCAGAATGGAAGGGGGAGGGGGGAATTTTAACACTGACAGCCAGAGAAAAAGAGAGTGAGGAGGAGGTGGAGCCGCTTTTGCGGAAATTCATTTCCACTTTTCCTCTGTTCCGTAGCGCAAGAGCGACCGCTCTTATTGGATCGAGAAGTCCCGCCTGGTCGCCTCGCCGAGCATCCACCCTCCAACTCGATGGTGAAAACGGTTTTATCGAAAGTTTAAATTATCCAACGAGAGGCACCCGGGTAATCGGAATGGCCACGAGGTGGGTTGGTTGGGAGGGTGGGGGGTTAGAGATGGACACAGCGCACGGCTTTTTGCCACGAAATGAATCGGTGCATTCTCTCTGTCTCTCCCTCTCTCTCTCTCTCTCTCTCTCTCTCTCTCTCTCTTGCTCTCTCTGTCTTCTAAACACACACGCACGGACTTTGTATCGGCCACACATACCTACACATTTTCATCGGAACGATTCAGAGGATTGTCTGGTGTATCGAGGCTAACCTACCTGGCTTAACGCTCGCGCTCCACAAGAGCACAGCGAGAACGTTTAGGAAAATCCAACGCGCATCGATGCTTTCGAGCTTTGCAATGAGAAATTTGTTCGTTCACGCTATCTCGTGGGACTCCGATGATATCAACGACGTCGTCGTATCTCGCTTTGATTACAAATTTGGCAAAGTTCGTTTTTTTAGAAACACGATTTTAATCAAACTAGCAACGTATCGAGTCAATATTGAGAAAATAGTGTTCTTCTTTGCTCTTCGCAAAGTAGAAATATTAACGTTTATGTAGTTTTTTTTATTAAAAGCCTACATAGTGCAAAATTACTTAAATAAATTCATTTAATTATTATACAATTACATTTGTAATTAACGCCGAATAAATTTGTCTGCAATAATTCTGTAATTGAACAAATATCATTCACCATAATTACTACATTCGGTGAATGATCTTCTTATGAATAGAAATCAAATGCGTCACGTCCGAAATTCGATGATTGAGTCCTTCGTCAAATTTACATACGCTCCCAATCAATCAGTGTTTAATTCTCGAAATAAAAATATCGTACATCAACGAACCAGTTCGGGACTCGCATAAATAAATAAAATGATTACCTCGGTACCTTCTACGTTTACATCGCTTTTGACTCGATATCGTTGGCAAGAGAGAAAGAGAAGGCAATACGCGTTCGTAAACTGACAAGAGTAGCGCGATTGAACGGTAAATTGACAAGATCAATTGCAGATTACAGCCAGTATCGATGAGAAACGCGAGGCATGTACGAGCTCTAGATTGGTTGATAGTTTGTGGGTCGTGTAAACAGATCGAGAGATGTGAACCAGCGATATCGGTGCAAAAGAGAGAGAGAGAGAGAGAGAGAGAGAGAGAGAGAGAGAGAGAACGTACACGGGAAGCTTTGAAACGAGAGACCAGTCGAGTTTAGTTAAGTAAACTGTTGATTCGCTCCTTGCTTATCGCTCTCGCCTCCCTCCTGTTATTATTACGTTACAGCAAGAGCGAGAAAGACGAAACGTTGTCACTCTCGAATATTGTACAAACCGCGGAGCAAATGCAGTTGAGGAAGGGCGGTGAGGATGAGAGAGGTTAGAGCAGGAGGAAGGGCCGACTGGACCAAACAGATGAGCTAGAAACACATCGGAGAGTTCGCGACGTCCGATTATTGACACTAACTGGACCGACAGCTGTGCCCCTATTCCACCTACTTATCTCGCCCTATTCCTTCTATTAAACGAACACGAGTTACTCCCACGAGTCTTGACCCTTTTAAACAGCATCGTTATTTTCTAATTTAAAATCAACAAATTTTACCAAAGAAACTACTAAATATCTCTTCCATTTCGTTTATTTTTCCAGAAACATCGGAGATGCGACGACAAATTTATGTGTGACCGGAGCAACGTCACTGGACACAATACGAGGGAGATGCGGGTAAGCCGGATAATTCTACTAAAAAAAAAATAAAAATAATAAAAAAATGAAAAATTATCGTTTCTTCAATGAATTAATTGCGGCGGAAGTATTTTATACGAAGTGAACACGACGGCGGAGAAATTAGACCGATGGTCACGACGAAACAAAGAGAAATTGAAGAAACAAGGACGATAAATTCGAGAGGTCGCACATGTGCGTGACTAATTGCTCGGTCACTCGGGCACTCCGAGGAAACCGATCCGTCTTAATTACGAATTCGTTATATTCGTTTTTCCATTAACTGGCTGGATGTGTAATGATCATACTGCGACCGTTGCACCGTGACGAGAGCTCGAATTACCAGACGTGTGCTGCAGCAGCAGAAGAACCAAATCTCCCTCTCTCTCTCTCTGTCTCTCCGCATCTAGATATACATATATATATACAAATGTACATGGATATATGCGCATGCTGCGTTGGGACCACAGCTGGGTCCGTCTGCGCATTGCAAACGCTTCTCTCGAGAGTACTTGCACCAGCAGCTGACAAATTCTACGCCGAAATTCCGACTTTGTCGGCCATCTGTCACCTGAAGTTGGTACATCTAGATGCACGTGCGCGCGCGCGCGCGCTTGCACGAGCTCGCACACAGTGACGCGGACACGAAGAGGTGAGAGAGGAAAGACATACTTCCATGAAGTGGTGGATTGTGGCCCGGCGCAGAGTGCACACAAGGCATGTCCCACAAAACTCACTCCATCTTTGACCTCGCTGCATCCGCGCTCCAAACTTTGTCACCGAAACGTTGATAATTCCAGGCTCGGGGGTAAAATCCGAAACGTGGATAGAGAAAATACACAGCTTGAAAATCCTTTCTCGTTTACTTTTCTTTTTATACGATTATTATCATTTCTTTTGTTTACTTCTTGGCTTTTCTTAAAAATGAAAAAGCAAAATTGTGTGTATATTAATGTTTTTAGAAAT
The DNA here is from genome assembly GCA_946811545.1 of Netelia fuscicornis. Lineage (NCBI taxonomy): Eukaryota > Metazoa > Arthropoda > Insecta > Hymenoptera > Ichneumonidae > Netelia > Netelia fuscicornis. The sequence continues at coordinate 8,955,084 of OX328015.1, forward strand.
TCTGCCAGTCGAATAAAATATGTACGAATGATCTTTTCAGATATTTAATGAGATTTATCAAACGTATATCTATATATATATCTCTATATCAAAGTATATATATATGTATATATGTATGTGTGTAAAAATATATTCGACACGTAGAATTTCTCGCCATTTATTTTATATCGCGTTTGTAATTTTGATATACGTTTGATAAATCTCAGATATATACCTATTAAATATCTAAAAAGGTCATTCGTATATATTTTATTCGACTGGCAGAATTTCTGAAAACATTAATACCTATATACACACGATTTTGTTTTTCCATTTTTAAGAAAAGCTAAGAAGTATAGAAAAGAAATGAAAATAATCGTATAAAAACAAAAGTATATATATATATATATATATATATATATATATATATATATATATATATATATCCCTCTTATACGAAGAATATTAATACACTGTTCGTGGCTTACATTCTCCCAAATAACAGTCGATCATACCCAAGTGCAAGTCAACGATTATACTAGGACGAAAAAGGATTAATTGAAGGCGTTTCGACATAATTCTGAAATTCCTTCATCATAGGAAACTCCGTCGACAATTTGGGCGGTATAGCGGAGATAGAGGTCAACCGGATTAAGGATGAAAGGGATGCCTATCCGTGAATTCCATGCACGCGAGGATATCCCTGCTACAAGTGTGATAAGCTTTGTTGCTAGTAATTTAGGAATATACCGGTATGTGTTAGCCCTCCATCCGTTCCATTCGTCCGAAGTTTGCCAAAAGTTCCCTCTTTCCCTCTCACTCGCTGTATTGTTGGTGCTGACTCACCAGCAGCAAATGAAAGAGAAAGAGAAGTGTAGCGAGTGGGAGAGAGAGAGAGAGAGGGAATGAGAGAAAGACGGACTGAGAGAGAGAGAGAGAGAGAGAGGATAGTGGATGAGGACACATTGATAGTACGAAAGCGTAGTGTCTCTGTAAACGGGGTTGCGAACGATGTCCCCGGGCTCCGTAGACGGGGATAAAGGGGTGTGGACCGGAGAGGAGATGAGCTTGCAGCAAGTGGATCCAGGTTGAAGCGAAACGGTTAGAGAGAGAGAGAGAAGACGAAAATGAACCTAAACGCGACCGGAGCTGTCTATACATAAGCCATTCCATTCGAACTCGAATATGACAACTTTCATAAAGATTCCCATTCTTTTTATATCTCAAAAACAAGAAAATTCAAACCACTCTCCTATCAAAGAACCGTGGAAAAATTTTCGTTCGAAACTTTATCGAAAACTCCAATCTTCGCGTCACCGCGTCATCTTTTCCCCGGTGAATAATTTCCGATATAAAAAACAAAACAGAACATTGCTCCATTTTTATTTCAATCGAAACTTAGCGTACGAAAGAATTAAAATGTAGGAAATTACTTGTAAATTCATCGATTGTCAAAAAAATAAACATACACCCGATAACTAAAAATTTCAAATTCAAAATTAGAGAAAATATTCGGGTCGCTCGCTTGAAACGGAACGCCCCATGTACCAAAACGGTAGAGTCCACAAGACTCTCTCTCTCTCTCTCTCTCTCTCTCTCTCTCTCACTCGATGTATCGCGTACATAATTTCGTCGAGGTTTGGGCAAACCTCGTGGACTAGAATGAGCCAACGACGGCGAGAGAAGCGAGCTGAAACTCTGAGTGACGCATATATATATGACTATCTCTTCTATATGTTAGCGGGCATGGAAGAGAAGCTTGAGCGGTTGTATTCCTCGTCGCTCTACGACGAAATACGTTTAGCGCTTCTGTTCGCCGGTGGTATTCCCCCTCCCCCTCCCCCTCCCCCTCCTCTCATCTCCCGTCCACCTTTCGCGCCGCCTCGTGCAATTGTAAACCCTCCGGGCCTCCACTCACACGACTGTTTCATCCCGCATCGCTCGGACTCTGTGCGCTCCACTCAGTTCACTTGTTTACTATATGTTTGCATCTATATAACTCTATATATTTACATACATCTATATCTAAATATATAAAGTATATATAGAGAAATCCCGCCCATATATACGAGTGAGAGGAAGAGAGCAGGAGAGTAAGAGAGAGAGAGTTGCAATGATTTTGCAAACTCCCGATTCGTCCCGTTGGGAAGTGTCGTCACTGTTACTGAAAGGGTTACCATTCCACCATTGGCCACAGGGCGGCGCTACCGTCATCCCCCATATGTAATTTATATAGGTATAAGTAACGCACATCGTATGTATATATTCCAGCTTGATGCACCTGCAGCATCATCGCTCTTTGTTGATTCTGTCGTTACAACTGTAAACAAAGTTTGAATTTTAGCGACGTTGCTTTAAGCATCTGCTTTCATTCTGACGCGTATAACCCGGGAGGGAGGGGGGGTTCCTCATTATGTGTGTCCTCTGGATGTTGGTAAATTGACGACCGACCTTCCACCCTCCTTTTGATTCGTGCTGGGCGGTAACGAATCTCACGAAGGTAGCGAAGCAACCGTATGAACGACCGTGACTATGATTCTAGTAGACGCTAACGGATGTGTAATATTGTACGTGACTCGGTCGGTAACTTGGGAACGAAGTTTGTCTCGTTATCGTACGTTTCGAATAGCGTCATTATCGCTGTACAACTATTCCGGCTAATTACATTTCGCGACGGCGCGTTAACGCACGCGAGTTTGGCATCGGGGCTTTTCTCTCTTTCGCGTATTTCATCCTTAACCTTCTGGCGAGCCAGGCACGTCCGGAAGTTTCTATTTTCGTTTCCACGTTGTAAAATCGTAAACGTCGCTGGAGCTTTTCTCCGTCTTGCGGAATAAAAAAAAAAGAGAAAAAAGGATAAAAAAAATAGCAATGTAACCTCGGAGCGTTGGGATATTGCTTTGATCGATGTCAACTTTATTTCTCGTTCGTCTTGTGATCTCCCGATTGTACATTTAGCTACGAATGTTTACCCCTTAAATTACAACTAATATCCGTGTACTTGGCGCCGTGGCAAAAATTCTTCAATGTGAAACAGATGAGCACCGATGTTGGTGTTGGTTAACTGCAACCGAGAATTTATAGACGGTGGTCTCGCTGCGAGGTTGATGACCTATTTTTAGATTCGATATACCACGTGAACCGCACACAGTCCAGAAGGCAAAGATTAAGGGTTTTGTGCTCGTTTGCTTATGTTAGCTCCAATATATATATACACCTAAAGTTATACGAGTATATATATATATATATATAATTATCATATATATTATTATATTATATTATATTATATTATAATATATTATATCATATTATATTATATTATATCATATCATGTTATATCATATTATATTATAATATATTATAGTATATGATATCATATTATATTATAATATATTATATTATATGACAGCATATTATAATATATTATATTATATTATAATATATTATATGATATCATATTATATTATAATATATTATATTATAGTATAGTATATTATAATATATTATATTATAATATATCATATTATATTATATTATATTATTATATATCTCGATTGCTTATGTTGGCTCCGTTGGATTATACGGAAATATCCCCCCCCCCCCGCCCGCCCTTTCCCTCTTTAAACTCTTGTTCTCAATATCAAATATTTTTTTTATCCAAGTGTCAACTGATCGCGGATCCCCTCATCGTCGTACGAGAGAGCTAAGCAGATTGCAAATAGTATTAGGTAAGCGTCGCGAGCAGGCATTCGTTATCGATATGTCAAACCGTGATGATATAACGCGCGAGCGTTCACTATACTTAACGTCCCGTATACGCGACCGTCTCATTGTGAACTCTAATGGGGCATGAGGAACGAGACCTTCTTTGATCGCTGAGCTTGTCACATATATAATGATAAGTTAGTGTATAATACATGCATAAATCCCTCGATCTGGTATATACACGCTCGGGTTTGTTATTCGTTCTTACACGCTTATCCAACGAAGTCGATCACCCACGTAGTAACGCTCGAACCGAGCCATTTTTCGTTTCGTCCACGCGTCATTTGCCACGGGGAGTCATTGATCCCTCGTATACAAAGTGCTCGAAGAAGACGAAGAAAGACGGAGAAAAAGAAATCACGCTGGATCATCGGAGGCTGCACGAATCTCTTATAAAGCAAGAGAGAGAGAGAGAGAGACAAAGTAATTCAGGTCATCGCCTTACTTACTCGAATAATCGAAGAAAAATTCGTGATAATCGAATTTTAATAATTGTCGCTTATCAATTGCGAAATTAAATTTTTGTGTCGTGGTCGAGCGTACGTTGAAATACAAGAATAAATTAATTTTCTAATCATATCAACACAAGCGTCGATGATAAATTGAGCTTGAAGCATTTTCAAGAAACCAAAAACAAACAAAAAATTAAAAAATGCAGATAAATTACTTCGGTGTGTCGGTTCGTTGATTGCTAATCTGCGAAAATCCACAAGCTTAGTTATAATGCACGTACATCCGTCGCGTGTAGCTTGCATTCGAGAGGATGTTCGCGAAGGGGGCAAAGCCCGTAGGGCTAAGAGTCATCGAACCGCGTTGTGCGTGTGCGCACGTGTGCGCGCGCATCTTCTCTCGGCCCGATACCGGTTCGTCGCATCTTGCTCGGTCTCTTCCTTCGTCTCGTTACTCATCGTGTCTCTCGCAATCGCTAACGAACTCTCGGAACTCAAGCCCGGTACGAGAACGTTTTCTCAGCGTGGGTCTCCGTCGTTCCAGCCTCGCGTTTCTTCCTCCGGTTATTTGCCGTTGGAACAACGAAATCGTAAGAACGAAACGAGACGGTCTCTGGTCGCGCCGCGTGGATGCGCGTTAATCGAAAATGGCCGCTATGAGTCAGACGACACGAAGATCGGCGCACCGATGCGCGCTTGGCTCATCGCGATTACCGGGAACTCACCGGCTACAAAAGTCACACCGATCTCAAGTCCAGGTGACTCGTCCTCCCGGAATAAACTCTCGTCCGTTAAACGCATCTAATCAACGTTCGAATGAAACGTACCCGACAATAGTATGACGTTTAATTACCATTCGCGCCTCTTTTTTTCGCGAATGAATCTCGAACTATCGTATACGAATTCTATTCGATCGATGATTCGCGCTCTTTCTCCGTTCGATGTTTTGCGGTTTGTCCGGAATACCGATGTGCAAAACCACGAGCTAATTAGTCTGCGGAAACCAGCATGTCGTATACAAAGGCTATTGTCGAATGTTTGTTTCTTCGTCGATTTCGGTTTACATACATATATATATTTATATAATGCAATGTTATTATATAGGTATATATATAAACATATATAACAAATTATATCACAATATGAATTAATTATATAATGCTAGTATAAATATATATATATAATTGTATTATTATAATGATATAATATATAATATCATTATATTATATGATTATATTATAGATTATACTATAATAATTATATATTATTATAATAATATAATATATAATATAATAATATAATATAATCTTCTAAAATAATATAATATAATAATAATAACAATAATAATATATTATTATTATATGATTATATTACACATTATATTATAATAATATAATATAATCTTCTAAAATAATATAATGCAATATAATAATAATAACAATAATAATATTATGATGATATATTATGTTATTATAATAATCTAATATAATAATAATAATAATATAATGATATATTATATTATTATATTATATATTATATTATTATAATAATCTAACATAATATAATATAATAATGATAATAACATATATATACATATAGACATATGTGTGTGTGTGGGTGTGTGTGTGTGTGTATAAATAAATGTAGATTAGAAGATATCCCTCTACGAAGGTGGCGCGTCAGAGCGTGTATGTCGATCGGCTCTTGGGGCCCACAAATCTGGGATCTGGCCTCTCGCTGAGCCCCATGGATTATCGCTCACCGTGTAAACTCACGTGGTTTCTATGTACCCGCGCCAACTGTACCAGGACGGGCATACACGAGACGCGGTCGCGAGCACGGGCATTAGCGAACGTGTCGTAAAGTTTCTCGAAGCTTCGTACATACATACACACATACATACATACGTATACACACATACAGATACACACCTACATAGATATTGTTGCTTCGTTGTTGGATATAATACTGCTTCTCTCGCTACATACAGTATTTCTGTTCTCGAGGTTTTACCCAGAGCTCGGACCTTCGGTACCGTTATTTCCTGCTCTTTTCCACCTCTCTCTTTCTCTCTGTTTCTTGGTTTCTTTTTCTCTGTTACCGTCGTCTTCTCACAGCTTTCGTAAAAAAGCATTAAACATAACGACGGGAAAGTCTCTCGCGAGAGCATTTCTATTTTTTGTTGTTGTTTGTTTGTTTTATTTTATTTTTTTTTATTTTATGCTTCTTTTTTCCTAATCTTCTTCCTCTCTTCTGTCTTCTTCCCTCGTCGCGGCCATTTAATATATAATGGAAAATGGCATAACGACGAAACTTTTGTAGGAAGACGGCCAACCGGAATTCCGGAGGTCCAGGGCTTTATATATACGCGTAAATAAGGAAGTCTGGGGCAATATGGACCAGGGTAAAATTTTGACTCGAGAGTCTTTAATATTTCTTCGCTTATGAGCCTTATCCGTCCCTCGATATTGTGTTATAGATGCAAAAAATTAAACATTGATACACTGACATTCTCACATTTGACAAAAAAACAGCTCGATTGAAGATTTTGTAACAACCGGAAATGTGTTTTTTTTTCACAGCTGGTCCATCTTGCCCCGGATTTGCATCAATTCTTGGCCATATACGTCTAAACATTTTTTTTCTTCTCTTCTTCTTCCGCTCATTCTTCGTAGTCTTTCTTCTCGTCCGCGTATCTTGATAACGGGCATGAAGGCGAGAGATTCTCTCTCCGGTGCTTACCGGATGTGAATCGTGCGACGCTCGCTGGACTCGGGAGCGTGCGCTCTCTTACAAAAATCCAGGTTATTCTTCGTGCTTTTTTTTCTCTCTCTCTCTCTCTCTCGGACTCATTATTCTCGACAATACAAGAAACACGAGATCGCGCCCTCGCTCCTTTTTAGTTTTCGTCGCGTTCACGAGCAAGGACAATGGCGAGTCGGGCACGAGTTTAAAGGCACTCTCGTTCTATGCGGTGCCTATGTATATGCTGTATACACGTATGCAAACCTTACTCCTGGAAAAGTGCTCAGGACCTCGTGACTGGAGTTTATTTTGTCCGTATATAAAATGAAAGGAGCTGCTCGAAAGAAAACAAAAAAAGATTCGTGGTAACGGTCGAGCGTAACCGCGCCATCAAAGAAAAAAAAAAGAAAAAGGAAAGACGAAGTACACGGATAAAACCGTCTCTACGTGATATCAAGAGGGTAAAAATATAACAAAAGGGCAAAGAAAGAAAGTATCGTAAAAAAAGGGGAGATAAAACGCGAATATTTCTTGACAAAAAAAAATTCGAATGACTCTGCAAGCTGTCAAACGTGCACGGGGTATTAAATTTTCTCGGGCTCAATGACCTCTGTACAAACTTTCGCTCCCCCCCCCCCCCTCCACCCCCCTTTTAAGCTGATCTTACAGTAACACAAAAATTTCCTCGCCTTATCCTTACGTTTTTTAACCCAAAAATAAAAAAAGTGTCCTGAAATTTGTTCCTCGTCGTACTAAATACACATACGTATATAAAATATATACAGAAAATGTACATATATATATATATATATATATATGTTCAATTCATATGTATATATTCGTCCAACTTATAGCCTCACCTGCTCGGTGCACCGAGTCCTCGTTCGTTCAAGTGGCAGGAGCGGAACTCAGGTATAGGACACGAACGTGGTGCACGGCGAGGCTTTAAACAGCTTGAACGATGCAGTTGCACTGCTATATAGCAATTTTTATATTTATATATATGCATATACCGTGTATATAAAGTGCATAGAGCAAGAAAAACGAGAGACAGAAAGCTTTTGCTCTACAGGCCGGTGGAGAAAAACGACAGAGAGAGAGAGAGAGAGAGAGAGAGAGAGAGAGAGGGAGAAAAAACTCATGGATAGACGAGTGGTGGAAAGCGGAAAGCTTTACGAGCGTCAATTTTATCGACGTTTTAACCAAGTTTAACTCGTTGCGTGTATACATATCGTATGGCAAAGAAGAGAATATATGATATATGTATAATACCTTCGTACTTTTATATGCTGTAACCGTATGTGTGTGGCCTCGCGTCGCCTTTGACTTCGACCATATAAACTGCGTGGGTGTGTGTCGTTCGTCCTGTTTTTTTTTATTGCCTTTTTTCCTCTTCCTCTCTCTATTTCTCTCACTCTCTGGCTTTTTCCTCTTTTTCGAACTTGCTCTCTCGCTCTCTCTCACTCACTTAGTGCACTTACCGACTTTATTTTTTTTTATTCCTCTCGTTTACGATCTTACCAGCAGTCGTGTTATATTTCAATTCTCAAAACCCTCGGCCGAATCATTCCACGTTTTCATCGTATTTGTCACCGATGGTACACGCGAATGTGAACATCTTGACAGGATACGTGGAGAATTTGTCTCTTTAAGGCGCGGAAACAAAATTTGCTTAATGTAATTCATGGAAAGATTTTCGTGAAATTGAAAAATTTGCATGTTTGGCGAAATCAGATTTTAGGAAATTTTTGAGTAATAAGGAATTTTGGGAAATTGTCGATGAAACGGAATAATTGATACATCGTTCTTTTGGTACGATTATTATAGTAAAAATTTTATATTTATTATAGGAAAATAATTATTATAGGAAAATAATTATTATAGGAAAATAATTATTATAGGAAAATAATTATTATAGAAAAATAATTATTATAGGAAAATAATTATCATAGGAAAATTATTATTATAGGAAAATAATTATCATAGGAAAATTATTATTATAGGAAAATAATTATTATAGAAAAATAATTATTATAGAAAAATAATTATTATAGAAAAATAATTATTATAGGAAAATTATTATTATAGGAAAATAATTATTATAGAAAAATAATTATTTTAGAAAAATAATTATTATAGGAAAATAATTATTATAGAAAAACTATTATTATAGGAAAATAATTATCATGGAAAAATAATTATTATAGGAAAATAATTATTATAGGAAAATGACTATTATAGGAAAATAATAATTATAGGAAAATTATTATTGTAGGAATATAATTATTATAGGAAAATAATTATTATAGAAAAATAATTATTATAAGAAAAGTTATTACAGGAAATTTATAAATATCCTGAAATCATTAAAATATAAGTTAAAGAAATTATTCTCGTGGATTAATTTAAGTCCAGTCTATTCCAGTCAAATTTCATATAAATCTGTAGACATTTTTAGTATCCATTAAATGTCAAAATGCACGAAGCCTCCCATGATTATTCCAGCCGCAATCCTCTCTTTCCGTACGAAATGACCTCCAACTCGCTTGACCGAACGCGTCTTCTGGGCTCTTGTCCAGCCATTTTGAAATAGTCGCGTAAATCATTCGCTCGCGCAGCCTCTTTTGCTCTTCGCGTCTCGCTCGCTTTACGATCCTCGTGCGTGTGTCACAGGACGATCGTAACGTACAGAACGCCTCGTCGTCGGATATCGGGCAAGGATCAGGTGCTTTTATAACTGTTACCTCTCCTTTGTTTACCGTCGGTAGATGAGATAAAAACAAAAAACCAAAATAAAAGGACGCTGAGAGAAGCAGAGCGGAGCTTAAAGCCGGTAATCTGGATAAAAACGATAGCCCGGGAGTAAAGTCACGGGGCGTAGCAGCGATAGGTAGGTATTAGTCGATGAATATGGACGAGGGAAAGTGGAGCACGCTATGAGAATTTGGGTAAATTCGAACGTTGCGCAATACTCGACGCGCGTCGATGCAATACGCGATGCATGCTGAATGATGAAACGAAATTTGCAACGAGCCAATGCACAATTTTTTAATTCGTTCTCTATCATCGCGTTGCTGTGTATAATTCATAACGCAATATTGAGGAACCATTTCAGTGTGATGGGATTGAAAATTCTTGATTTTCATGATTTTTTTTCAATTTTTATTGTGTTATAATAATTCGATAAACAACCCCCTTTTTTCATTTATTTCAATAATTTACGTTGCACACAAAAATATTTCATTAACGTTTTATTTTTATGTTTTATATAATTTTTTGGTTGATAAATATTGCAACTATTCGATTTTCGAAAAATTGTTCACTGGAATGGTTTGTTAAAATGTGCTCGCACCCCTTTTGTAACCACCACCCTGGAACATGCAAGACTGGTCGGATCACTCTTTTGCTCTCCGTCGTTCTCTTCCTCTCCGCCCATGTTCTCGCTTAACCCCCGTAGTCTCCTTCTTCCCATGGCGGTGCTATATAGTTCCAAGAAACGGAATTATTGATTTCCCAGTTGACTGGCGGTAGCAGTAGCAGCTGCAGTAGCAGAAGAAGAAGAAGAAGCGAGAGAGGTGAACTAGGATGCAAGAGAATCCCGAACTTTGGGGTGGGTTGGGCTAGGGGTGAGCTATCTCTCGAGGAGTCACTGCTACTTTTCCCATTCCTCTCTTCTCTTCCACTCTCATTCCCATCTTTCGTCTCCATTTTTTCATCTCCTAGCCCGTGCGTAAATGCGCATGCGCGGTTGCTTGTTACCACACACGCGCATGCGTACATGGACACTGTTGCGCATGCGCCCGTGTCTATGTGTTCGAATTTTTCTTGGTACAAACTCAAGGTGTTAACGTCAACTCGCTTCCAGAACGTATATAGCTAAGAGTAGAGAGAATATCTCGAGTTCTCCACTTGCAACCCCCCCACATCTCGCCATCCCATCCCCGCAAAGTCATATTCGACGTCGCCCTCGATTTCAAGCGCGCCGGGACGCCTCACGTCGGATTATAGAAATTGGATCTGCCACGATCATCGCCTTTCGAGAGTGAGATCGAGTCGCCTTTACTCCCCTCTCTCTCTCTCTCTCTCTCCCTCTCTTCGTCTTCCACTCTCTCTCTTTCTGTCTCTCCCTTGCTATTTCCCCTACACCCCATCCTTTGGAAACTGTCATCGCGTCACCGTGATGCGCGGATTCTACTCACCCGGAAATTCCCGATTTTCCACGATCGATTAACTATGAGTGAGATATGGGCTAACTATGGAAATAGTATGGAATCGAGATTATTGGACGGAGCGAGATGAAGTATTGATTAAACCTCAAGGAGAGTATCACGATAATCGCTGAGAGTACTTTTGGCCCTGACGTTCGTCTGGAATTTCACAACTTCGTGGCCACACGTAACTAGACTGGAATTGCGTAATTGGAAATTCATCAATGACATCAAAACTGTCGGAATTTTCACTCGAAATGGAAACTCGTGAAACCCTTCCATTGAAACTTTTCTCGCCCTTTTTTCTATGAAAACTCTGCATTTTCCGAATAAGGGACTAGCGAATCTCATGTCAGTAGAATAAAAAAATTAATTTCTATAAATTCAATAATGATTAAAAATCGTTGTTTATCCATTCTTATTTCTTCATGTGTTTATCGATATACTCTTCACTCCCTCGTACCAATCAATTCACTATAAAACATCATTCTGATTACGAACAAACCTCACTTTTTTCCGAAATATTATACAATAATTAGGTACGCGTCAAAGTTCAAACGAAGCTCACAGAAGATAAATAAAAATTTAATTTTGCTGAAAATACCTCGATTCTTGAGAAATAGTATCGATACATTAACAAAAAACCGAAAGAAGTAACGCTATCATTTTTTTTCCCCAAGGTGCTCTGCGAGATACAAACACCATGAACCATCGATGCACCATATATCACTTCTCCATTTTCAAGCTTTCTCTCTCGGCTGCAATTCTCTCACCACTTTTCTCATTTCTTGAATGTTTAAACTACATAGGTATAAACGTACGTATTCGATATCCGTGGATACTATTGGAAGTGAAGGGGAGAGGGGGGACTCGGTTAAATTTCTATTATACGAAGTGGGCCAATCGACTGCAGCGACGCTTCAGTTGGTATTATCCAGTCATTTCGCTCAGTTTCTCATTGGTGGTGCGCACATGCCTCGATTCTCACGAGTGAGAGAGAAAGCGTTATATATGCGAGCAGATTTCCTGAGATTACCACAAGATCCTCTTGACTAAACTCGATTCTCTGAGCGTGATGAAATTCCTAATAGCTCTTGATACAGCGGGAAGAAAGACGCGATATAAACGTTACGTCGTTGTACCAAAAATTGTGGAGAATCTTTACTGTATGAAATTATTTGGCTAACGTTGACCTTGAAGTTGAGTTTCAAGGTGAAAATGAAAAATGCGAAGTTACGTTTAAGGGTAACCTCTGCTACCCCTGATAATAATTTGTTTACATAATGACGACCTTGAAGTTGAGTCTCAAGGTCAACATAAAAAATGCGAAGTTATGTTTAAGAATAACCTCTGCTACCCCTGATAATAATTTGTTTACATAATGATGACCTTGAGTTTCAAGGTCAAAGTGTATTCCACGATTTTATGAGTGACAATAACTTTCGCGCCTCTGTGTACGATGAATTTTCCTGAGGTAATGTTGATCTTTAGTCTCAAGGTCGTCAAGAATCTTGGAAAGTCACGTTCGAAGGTGACTTTCATCGAACATGAAGAATTACCTGGCTTCTTCGCCGCGGATAAATTTGATACACCCTGTACATCGCGTCGTGAGCACTCTCTTTCGTTTTAGCGACAATTTTTAGATTTTCCTCGAAATTGGATTGGTCGAAACTAACGAACGCTCGTCCGCATAATTGATTGGGACATGGGTAGTTGGGGAGAAGCGACGTGGCTTGATAAAGAGAGGCAAAGCGGCAGGGAGTGAGAGAAAGATAGAGATAGAGAGAGAGAGAGAGACATAACGATTCGGTGCATCAGAGCCAGTAGAGGAGCTTTTCACGAGAGGGTGCGGTTCGCATGCGAACCGGTAGAGTTGACTGTGTACTCGTTCTCGTTCAGCTGGTGAAGCAACGAGAGAGGAAAAAATGGCAATCCTGGCAGTGTGAGTAAGAGAGAGAGAGAGAGAGAGAGAGAGAGAGAGAGAGAGAGAGAGTACGCGTGGCTGAAGCCGATCGATGAAACTGCCAAATTACATTGCGGTTATACAAATATACGTGAAAGCAAGAAATTCGGGTCAAAGCAAGAGGCGGATACGCCCGCGATCTGCACCATGCACATCTATATATTTGTATATATAGGTTTGCAATTATTTCATAGCTACGCAAACACATATCCATGTATCCCTCTACATGTGTGCATGACATAGGAAAATTGCTCCACTAGCTGGCAAGGTTCACTGAACTTTTGTTTATTTATATCGCATTGAAATAGACCCGCATAATGGGTTTTTGTGCGCGTGAGCATGACAAAGCGTTCAATCGAACAAAACCGTCGAACACGTCGTCGCCGACCACAAAATCGCAGCAATTTGAACCTCCGATTTACTTTTTTATTTTATTTTCCCTCCGCCACATTTATGCGCTATATCAATATTGCGATTCGCATTATTCGCTTTTTTACCCCATAGGGGAAAAACAGGAATATCAAACCCTCGGATATACGAAAGAAAGAAAATCGGGGATATGAACAAAATCTGAATGTATCGAGAATTCTTACCCTCGCGGATTCTTCTCGTTTTTCAATAGGGAAACAGTTCGTTGGACTCGAGATGAATATTTTTTCGATCGTACTTTCATCCCTCTCTTTCTCTCTCTCTCTTTCTTCTTTTTATATTATTTCCATCGTCGGACAACGCAAAATATCGAAGGAACCCTCACCCTTTTGGTCAAATTTATGGGAGACGTATCTATCTTTTTTCACCCCTCTCGCTCTCTCTCTCTCCCTCTTGCGCCCGAGGTTTTTTTTTCGAGGGTTCGTTCAGAAGGATGCGAGAGGTCCGAATGAGGGACAAGGGGAAGATACGATGCTCTCTGACTCTGTCTTTCGCGCGTACCACGAGAAAATCCCATAGGCAAGCGGGTTACGTACACCCTCGGGGATACGGGCGGGGAAAAAAAAACATGTAATAAACGTCGGTAGTCCCGTAGGGCGAAGGGAAAGATTTTTCTCTCTTTGCCAGCGGGAGAAACGCGAGGCGGTCGCGTGGCTTGCTGCATTGCGTACGGCTATAATTTTCGGTTTCTTTCTGTTTCCGCCAGAGGTCAGCCCATGCGAGATGTGCAAATTCTTGAATTTTTGTTTTCATCCCTTATTTCCTGTCCCGAACGCAATACTGTAGAATGTGGTGAAAAAAAAACGATCCCCCTCGTGTGCAACAACGCTTTTCGTTTAAGGACACGGGGTGGGGGGTTGCAACCCCAAAATGAGAAATTCAAATTCTTGGTCGGGAATATCGAACTCGCATCTTCCAGAGGGGAGAACTATGTGCAAAAATAAATAAAATTGTTATCGACAGTTGTATCGATTTAATTTTAAAAAAAAATATTGTTTACCTGACGTTTGACTTTTGACTTTAACAAGTGGAATATAAACAATTTTACGACGAGAAATTTGTTCCCACGCTCTATCTTGTACATCCCCTTGGCTACAACATCCCCAGGGTGTCATTTTTATCACACGCGTCCAACAAGAACCAAAGAAGTGTTATTCCTTCATCATCGTTCCTATCACTCATGTTAATTCCACGCTCGACTTCATCTCGATATCGATTACCAGATTCAGACATCGGAATTAATTCCGGGTGATCCGATAGATTTCCGTAATGGTGGTTGAACGAAAATGATTAAAAAAAAAGTCTAAAGTTATCCATTACTCCTGCATGGCCGTTGAACGAATTATAGAAGGCCAAAAAAAGGGGGATCTGGAAAAAAGAGGGCAATAAATAGAGCTGACCGAAGAAGAAGAGTGAAAGGAGGAGCTGGACAACGCAGCGACGGGGGTGGCCCCGAAGGTCTCGTTTTGTTTCCCTATCCATGTTGAAAACAATTTCTCAGTGTCGAAGGAAAGAAACAGGGGTAGCAAGAGCGAGGGAGCAAAGGCCTTGCTCTCGACCTAATCGTCCCTTCTCTTCCTCAATTATTCTTACGGTGGCTGCTCGACGCGTTCGTCTTCTAAATAAAAATACACCACCGCGCGAACCCTCGTATCAACAAAAAGAACAAACAGAAAAAAAAAAGCAGAAGAAGACGAAACGGACCAATAACAGTTTTTTCTAGACAAGTCGTGAGCATGTAACTCGTGTACCGGGGTAAAACTAATTCCGCGTCCGTCCTCGTTGAGCCATAACACCCCTTCACATGACTTGGAAAGATCCGATCACCCGTTCTGATCCGGGATAATCAGATGTGACTAATCGAAGAAACCTCGTAACGAAGCTCGTTCGCGCTTCGCTTCTCTCCTCCTCCACTCCCTCCTCCTTTTCCAAGCTCGTATCTTGCGCACCGTTCAGCTTATCGCTAATGGCCCATAAAAGCTTATGGTGCACGATGCCTGTTCGATATGCTCCGAGTCCGAGTTACCGTCTATTATGTGTACGCACACACACCCACATATATATATATACATAGATACAAATACTTAGGGGAGAGGTTGGTTGCTTAGCTTTTTCAAACCCCTCAATGGCACGATGTTCCCGTTACGACGAATACCTACCCGTTTCCACGAAGCCACCCCTTCCTCATAGTTTCCACGCGCATATAGAACACATACACGACCCCGCCTATATCCATATTCCTCGCTTTCGCGAGAACGAAATCGGGAGGTTCGCAATTATAGAAACGAAGAAAATGAGCTCTTGCACGACGTTCCGTCGTAAATTTCCTCCAGCAAATTGCTCCAAGAAACAAGCTCCTCTACGGGCTTTGCGCTCTCTGTTGGCAAAAGCTCTTTGGCCTGCGGGCACTTGCATAGTTTCGGGTACAACGAGGAGCTATGACGAGAGCTTGTATATCCACCCTCGTCCTCTCTCCTTTGCTCTCCCTCTCTTTCTCTCCCTCTCTCTCTCTCTCTCTCTCTCTCTCTCTCTCTCTCTCTCTCTCTCTCTCTCTCTCTTGCAAGAGCCCTTAAGCATCGGATATATATCGAAGGTTCGTAATAATGCACCAGGTCGAGACTGACTGGGCGAAGGGGATGAGAGGAATGAGCGATGGGTCAGGGCCATTCCTGCGCCCATACCATCCTTGCCGGGCGTCCTTGTGATAGTGAACGAGTCCCGTTGGGTATGGCTGCACACAACGGTATACCCTCAAAACGGAAATATTCGCTTGATGCGCTTTGGCAAAGGACTATCATCGCCCTTGTTCGGGTCTCGCTCGTCACAGTATGCATACTCCACTTCCACCTATAGTTATAACGATTGGTCGTATATATGGATACGTAGGTTATACGGGAAGGAGCCTTTCATCCCTCAGCTTCTCACCAACCCCCGTGGTTCGGCCAACGTCAAGCTATATATTACACGCTCGAGCATACATCGAGGTGACCGCACACATAGGAAGAGAGCGATGAGGGTGGTAAGAGAGGATGAGGATAGCGAGTATTACGTGCTCAGGATTCCTTCCACGCGTGTTCTCCTACCTAGGGTAGTAACCCCGGTGTGTACTATCTCTCGAAACTCGTTGCCACCGGGAGGCGGGGAGGAGGGGTTTGGGTAGTGTGTTTCGAAGCACGGGCAGCGATATTAACGTGATGCGTTCGCGTCGTAACTGGGGGAGGAATCAGCAACCGTTCGACCCAGGTTTACGCTTCTACCCTGACGTGTGTGGGTGCCAAGCTTCTCCGAACCACGTAGACGTGATGTATGGGGAGAGGTTCTTGAGAAATGAGACACTCTCAGGGTGGAAGTTTGACTGGATTGTTCTGATTTAGTTATGACTACGTTTGGCGACAGATATTTGATTGTCGTCCATGTAGATTCGGTACTTTGGGAAAGTGTGGAGAGTTGTCATCTAGGTTGATCCACCTCTGATCTTTCTAGGCAAGTGTTGTCTTAAGAAGTGTTCTTACTGTTTCGACTCGAATTCGAGTACACTAATATCTCGATCATTATTGTCTTGTGCAGTAGAAGATTATTGCACTACGCGACTAACTAAAATGACGAGTAACTCTCCTCTTAATCCTGATTTGGACAGGACTTATTTTATTCCTTCTCCAAGACAACTTTAGACCTAGAATGAAATCTTAAATGCTTATTTCGTTCGAGACAATACGATCAAAGCAAGTCGTTTCAACATAACGAACAATCATTGTCCCGATGTTTCATTTTGAAATGAAGATTGGATAGGTCGTAATTTTTTTTTTTTTCAACTGTCGAATTCTTAAGTTATCATTGACATTGATGAAAGCGTAAGCCTGCTTGAGCGATAGGACGAATCTAGATACAAATTGGAAATCTTCTTCGCCAGTTGCACTACATTCGTTCCTCTCACAGACTGGAACCTTTCAAGAAAGATGGCGCTGCTCCATCTTCCCTGGCATCTCATCTATCCTGCAATTTTGCTCCACGTACATGTATACTCACAAATACGTGAAATATAAGCTGGTCGCTGCACGATAGTACTATAGATATGAACATAAAGAATATCCTTGGGCAGGGAGAGGATGGAGCGCGATGGAACGAAATGAAACGGCGTATACCAGGACGAGCACGAATCGCCGAGATGTGTTCTAGCCGTAACCTTTATGGCGTCTGCCTTGGACGTATGTATCTTAAAAACACCATCGCTATCCAACCTTCTCACCCCTTTCTCTCTCTCTCGCTCCCTCTCTCTCCCTCTCTCTCCCTCTTCTCTTCATCTATCTATCTCGCAATAAACAGGTCCGACGATATAAAACCTCTTCCAAGGGGGTCGCAGACGAAAGAGATCGTTCCCAATGCCCAGTTGTACGCTAGCCTTTGAAATCGCATGGGGCTGTGCCGAAGAATAAAACATCATCGTGCCATTTCGATATAATAAACTTGGTAGATTTCTCCTCGTTTTTTTTTTTTTTTTGTATTCTTACCATACCCTGACAGGGCGGAACGGTAACTGTTTACCTAATAAACTTGTCTGGCTCGTAACGGCAAAGGCCTCGCCATACTTGACGTAAATATCGGAAACCTGCTTTTGTTTATGGCCCTTTTTTCGGTACCCATTAATTTAAGGGTCGGAACCCCATTTATTTCAAACGTATTTATACCTCTCGCTGAACCTGATTCGTTTTTTCATTTCAAGTCGACTCAAATCGCCTCACGATTGTCAGAAATTACCGAAAACCCATTACTATCTAACAAAAATTCTTGTTATAATAAATGAAATAGAGTGGCTTTCGAAATCTCTGGGCTTCGAAGTGGCTCTTTGGTTTTATTATTTAAAACCACTGTTTGCATATTGGATGGCTCTGATAAATGTCCTTGGCCAAAAGTAGTTCGAGCCAATGCGCCAGATATACGTCACCTATATTCGATAGCTGTAAACCAGTAATATCTATATGCATATCGCGTTTCCATTACCTGGCACAATTTTGAGCGCTATAACGAAAAATTTCGACCACAACAACAGCCCGCGAGATAATATCCTGGGATATTGGATGACCGACTGGCTATATCGTTCTTTTCGTGGGGAAAATTCGTAGTGAGTGAATTTTCTACTCTCTCTCTCTCTCTCACACACACACACACACACACACACACACGCACACACACACACGAGTATATATATATATATATATATATATATATATATATATATATATATATATATATATATATATATATATATATATATATATATATATATATATATGTGTGTGTGTGTGTGTGTGTGTGTATATATCCTCTTTCCCTCTCTACCCAGTTGTCTGAATCGGAAAATTGTTTTCCCTGTCTATGGAAAACCCTCGTAGGATAAACAGTGTGACATATGTGCTCGAAAAACGCTCCGCGCTTTATAGCCAAACGTTTACACCGAAACGCATACCCGGAAAGTGAGAGAGTTGAAATTCCGTCATTTTCAATCTTCCATATGTACCAGACAATCCCCATACTCTGATTAATTGATCGATCGGGAGCCCGACCTCTGGGCGGAATTCAAACGTATCGCTAAGTTTCTATAACGTGTACAGATTAATCGATCGATTTTATCGGCTTTACATTCCCCATTTATACGCGTATAGCATGCATGATCAGCCCCTCCCCACCCACTGATATGAAAATTGCGTACAGGAAACAGACATAATTGCGTACACGTTTACGATTTTCCATAATTTTGAGTCACGCAAATATTTCATATTCAATATTACAATAAAAATAATAAAACGAATTTGTTGAACGATGAAAAAAATATATATTTTTTTAAATAATTAACGTTAATCAAGCTTGATTCATTATTAAAACTAGATGGATAAGTAGTTGATAACGATTATCTCCTTTCTTCTTTTCTTCCTTCTTCTACTTTTAAACAATATTCCAGACTTAGCAACTATCAAGTCACTCATATATCTGTACAATTCCTCGTATATTTCAACGACGTTTCCCCTTACCGGATATTATCACAGAAGACGCTTTCTCCCCTCCTCCTTTCGTCTCTCTTGCACCTTAAGAACCTTTGTATATCGCACACGCCTGCGGCAACTTTGTGACATTATCGTTCATAACGTCCCTTTGTGATAATACCCAAGTCGCACTTACTTCACCCTCTGACGTCTCTACCCTCCTCGAATTTTCGATCCTCCGGAATTCGGGTCGAGAAATACAGTTTTAATTGAACGTCTCATCGATTCCATAGTTAAACTATTTTCTTATCAAATTTTCATATCGCGCGACTAAATATTCCATTGACCCAATTTATAACCTCGATCGTTACGACCCCTATTTTCTTTTTATCTGGGTAACAGTTCGATTCATGAAAAAAATATTGAATTTAATTGTCGAATTCTTCTTTGTTTTCTTAAAAACAAAAAAAAAGCTTTTTTCTTTCCTTTCTAGCTTTCAACCCTCTCCACGATGCCTTTCTCAGTATTTTTTCAATGAAGATCACAGCTATATCGTACTGCCAATAATCACATTGCCCAAGGAGAAAGACGATGAGAGAGGCGTACGAAAATAATTCCATCGGCGAACGATTTTTCCTCAGGAGTATGAGAGAAAGAGAGACGACAATGAGAGAAGAGGTGGAAAATACAGCATCGACTTTATAGAGGGTGCGAACAATCGCCTTCAGAAAACGACTAGGCACTTTATTCCTTGGCGAACGTAATTCGATTTTAAACGAGTGATAATTTCGTCGAGGGAAACACGTAAAAGAGAGAGAGAGAGAGAGAGAGAGAGAGGGTGAGGGTGAGGAAAAGGTGGTGGAAGACTTTGCTGTAAAACGAGATAGAAAAGGTCTCTCGGGGTGTGTTGTACCTTCCGTGAGAAGAATGTCACGCTCGTGCTCGTCTCTCTCTATCACTCACACACACTCTCTCTCTCTCATTCCCGTTCAGATCGTACTGCGAGCCCAAGCACCAGAACAGAGGGGTAATTACGGAAAAGCCTCTCTCTCTCTCTCTCTCTCTCTCTCTCTCTCCTTTTCCTCTCACCTCTGTCTCTATACACTCGGGGGTTTTTCTTTCCTCTCCTTAACATGGCACACAAGGGTGGCCTGATGAAGGTTCACGCTCCCGTAATACACCATGAAAAAAGTGAGCAAGAACAGGACGAGTTGAGAAAGAAAAAGAGTGGGAAAGGGTGAGAGATAAAAAGGGGCGAAAGACGAGGAAACTAAACGCTAAGACTTGCAAGCTTTTTTTTATTTTGCTCTAGTCCGGCAACTCCCGAAACAAAAACTATTAAGCTCCGCGCCAATTTTCTCTTTTACTTTTGACTCTTCTTCCATGGGGTAGGTAGGTAATGAAACATTTCAAAGTATCCGCTGACTTTTGAAGATATTTGAAATATAACGAACGGTAATGGGACGAAATTCGATAAACTGTGAGATTAATTAAAGAATCATTTCTCTATCGTAGTTTGGAATTTATATTCGATTAAAGTATTATTAATTCGGCAAATTGCGACGTATTCGTTAATACGGGATTAAAAATATCAAATAACATTGGTGTTAATATTTCAAAATATAAAATATTTAAAAATTATAGCAAAGTAAGATTATACAAGGATTTTTCAAAGCGATTATTGTTCTATAAAATATGCGTATATATAAATCTCCTTTTTTACATAGGTAATAATAAATTTTTCAAAAATCATCAATTCGATGAATAATTCCAGCATTTAAAACATTTCTTCATCAAACGATTAAAACGAATCTAATAAATGTGAAATAACATAAAAATCTTAATTATGCAAATAACAAAAAATAATATAAAGTAAGAAAATCCTTCTTATCGATACGAAATATGCGCTTAGCCTTACAAAGGTAAGGATTACTCATCGGGGGGTGCATGTTAAAATGGCCATTTCCATGCGCTCGCCGTCTTTGAGCCCTTACGAGAGGGTGAACAAAGCTTTTTTTCCTCTGACAGTTCTGAATAAAAAGAAGCGGGGGGGGGGGGGGGGGTTGGAGTGGCGAGCGAGACGAATAAACCTGACGTGCATTTCTCGCCGTTTCAAGAGACCAGCACGTATTATACGCACACTTATAAATATATATGTAAAACGTTCAGAGCTCGATGTCTCACGTACATGCGTGATAATGCAACACGACCCCTCGTGACCTCACAGGATTGCAGTACAGTTCGTCGGCGTCATCGTCGGTATAACGTTAGATGTCTCTTAGAACACGACTGGTGCATACAACGGGAGAAACTTCAACGCGTTTCTTGTCATATATTTTTTTTCTACCAATTTTGTTTCCACTCGACTCCCTTCTGTCTCTCTCCCTCTCTCTTCACTCCTTCCTCTCACCATCATTCCCTACGTTCTATATGAAATAACATTCTCGATCCTCGCTATATAATTCCACGAAAGAATCCATAGTGACGAGTCAAATACCAACCGCATTTCCCACGTACGATACGAAACGAGAAGTAAACTGGTCAGAGTAGGATGGGCACATACGAAGTAAACGGCGTAGAAGTGGTAATGGACGTTTAAATTGGCCACATTTTCTTTGCGATGACGTTATAGCACCCTGTTTCTTTTATTTCCAGTGTGTTACAGTGGTCTATTACGAGTACGTATATCCCCCGGCAATTTGTGTCATTCTCTTATTGCACACCTTAGTTTCCTCTCTCACTTTTTTTTTCCTCCTTTTCTTTTCACTTCCGGTTTTTCTTGCCTCGTCAATATGTATATACATACATACGTCACGAGTGACTTTATACCTCGTTTCTTTTTCTTCAAATTGCGCCAATTGTAGAATAATTGTTTGAATTTATCATCCGAGAAACGTTTCTACTCACGACGTTTATTTATTGAATTATTCATAGATCGAGTTGTAGCCAAAGGAAGTATAACGAGTTGGAAAAAAGAATTTTCGCTCGAATAGCTATTATATTTAATCCGAATCGTATCCGATTCAAAACTTTTCTATGTTTTCATGTTTTTGACATTTGACAAAAAAAAAAAAGATTTTATGTAAAACGAGTGAATGTTTCCCTGGCGTATGACTAATTGGACAAATAGCACTTTTTATCGCCCTCTGTCTCTTTCAACCCCCTTTGCCTTTCTCACCAACCCTCATCCCTAGTTCATTCCTATCTACATCGCGTTTTCCCTTCATCCAACTTTCACCCATCCCTTCGTCATTCGCCCATTCCTACCTGTCTTTACGCCCTCTCGGTGTAACACCCCGTGTTGTCAAATGATCGGTTTGGATCGCTTACTTCGAGCTCGATGCCTCGACTATATCGCGCATCTACGTGCCGCATGTGCCCCAGGTACGACGGTTCGCGTGTCGCGATTTATACCGCCCTTCTATCCACTGCGTACATAAACTTTTAATACCGTAATATATACATTCACTCACTGGTATAGTTATAGCTTTATCTCAGCGGGCATATACGGAAAATGTCGATCGTTTTAAGTATAGATTTTACGTACGAATATCGATTGCGATAACATTGATTGCATAGCTAGAAAATAAATATTAAAATGGATTTACCCGGGGAAAACAATATTTTTCTATATTGTCATTATCGGAAAAGAAATATAAAAATCAATTTTTATTTAATTAAAATTATTTTTATAAATAAAGTAAAAAAAGCTGCGTACATAAAACTTTTAATAACGTAATATATAAATTCACTCATTGGTATAATTATAGTTTTATCTCAGCAGGCATATATGGAAAATGTCGATCGTTTTAAGTATAGATTTTACGTACGAATATCGATTGCGATAGCATTGATTGCATAGCTAGAAAATAAATATTAAAATGGATTTATCCGGGGAAAACAATGTTTTTCTATATTGTCATTATTGGAAAAGAAATATAAAACCAATTATTATTTAATTAAAATTATTTTAAAAAATAAAGTTAAAAAAACCTGCGTACATAAAACTTTTAATACCGTAATATATAAATTCACTCATTGGTATAATTATAGCTTTATCTCAACGGGCATATACGGAAAATGTCAATCGTTTTTACGTATAGATTTTACCTACGAATATCAATTGCGATAACATTGACTGCATAGCTAGAAAATAAATATTAAAATGGATTTATCCAGAGAAAACAATATTTTTCCATATTGTCATCATTAAAAAAAATAATAATAAAAGAAACCAATTCTTATTCGATCAAAATTATAAAAAAAAAAACAATAAAGTAACAAAGTTGGTAATAAAATTATGAAAGGCCAATAAAGAGTTTCCTAAATTTATTAAACAAAATGGCGGTGTATTTATGAAACGAACTCGCCACTACGTTACGATACGAATTACGTTACTACGTTAATATTCTTCGAGCGAGACACTTCCGCTTCTCGAGAAACGTTTTTCCCTCGGATGCGTTTCGACAAAGTTTATTGTTCACCTCATTCCTTCATTAAAGTTTATTCCACCTCTTTCTTTCTTCCTTGCGACGAGATAGTTTTCGTAATCTGCGTACGTGCAAGAGTCCAACGTGAGTAATATCATATCCAGTACGTAAACTGGGCGCGTCAGCATAGGAGGGCCCGGAGAGAAATGCGTCGAGACTGTAAAGTTAACCGCTGGGGAGTGCCCAGGTCTCTCGAGGACAGGATTTTCGGCTGGATACACGTATCCATGCACCGTGAGTACATATTCGAACACACACACACACACACACACACACACATTATATATATTTGTTTAAATGCATATGTACGTTCGAAACAACTCAGAACGAGAGAAAGTTATAGAAAGAGCTTTATGTGTGTGTGTGTGTGTGTGTGGGGCTGTGTGTGTATGTGTGTGTGTGTGTGTGTGTGTGTATGGATATGCACGTGTATACGTAGGAAGTAAAATAGTTCTTGCTTGGAGGAAAAACCAACCAGGATTTTTATAACTCGTAGTCGAGCTTTTCCTTGCTTTCTTCCTCCTACGCTTACACAATATCTGTATATATATGCAAATAGTAGCTAAAATGGTGGGTATACGCTCGTTACACTCTGAAAACCGGATGAATTCGACGATCGGCCGAGACGCAAATGATTACTTCCGAACGCCCTCGCTCTTTCCTCTTTTCTCGTATATGTGTATGTACATATATATATATACATTCGTGTGCTATTTTATGTACATAATGGATTGACTGTGGTTACTGTTTGGTCGTGGTATATGTGGGACACGTCGGGGCCACCGAGGCGGCCAGGGATACGAAAAGCTTCGTAAATTTTTACATCGACAACTCTTTCTGCGACACGCAGTGTGCACACATTTATTTTGTGTATGTACGTGTGTATATATTTTGACTTGGATTTATCGCTCAACATACAACGTATATATATGTGTGTATATGTAAATTCTTTTTCTCCTAAAGTTTTCGTGAGTCGTAATGGAATGCATATACGTGGCGCGCGATAAAGCATGGGTCATCTGTTACGCCTACGGTTGTTAATCATGAATGAAAGGAAAAAAATGAAATCGTCCTCGATAAAACTTTTCAAAATTTTTCATTAGTACTTAGAAAAAATTCAACGCGAATCAAGAGGCAAATTTCGAACGTGCGAACGATGTTGCTTTTGTTTAGGAAATGTAATTTGTTTCGTGATGAATTGAACTAATGCAAGTTAGATTACTTCTTTTTATTTCGTGATTGAATTTGGATCTCGTCGAATTAAATTTTTTATTTTAGACAAAAATTTTTTTTTATTCCATCATACAAAATCCACACAAAAATTAAGAATGCAGGAGGAAAATTTATGGACACTGAAAAATCCCACGTTTTTAGAATTTCTAAATTCTAAATTTCTAAATACGAGGAAATAGGAAAAATTTCTAAATTCTAAAATGTCTAAATAGAAGACAGACGTTTCAAAAAAATAATGTTTATTTTTTAAATATCTCTCTACTATTAAAAAAATATTCTAAAAACGTGAAATTATTCAGTTTTTTAAATAATCGTTACGACTCGCAACGGATTATTCTTCATAATCCCGTAGTTCCGTGTGAAAGAGCGAAAATCGTATATTTCTGTTTTATTGTGAAATATATTTGCAGTATTCATTTTTATTTCCTCTCATTTTTCCTGATAGTGTAATGCATCGTTCGTTCCGATGGGCCAATGAAGTACCAAGAGGTCCCTGTGTAATATCTATATTATACCCGTTTATGGGAACGGAGAAACGAGATACGATTCTCCGAATGTAACTCCTCCCTCTCGCATACCTCACACCCTCTCTCTCTCTCTCTCTCTCTCTCTCTCTCAACAATCCATCGTTCACGATGAAAATACCGATCCAATCGCGATATACGAGAAGTGAGCGGGAACGATATAAATTCGTACGTAAATAAAAATGGTGTATCAAAGTAGGGGAGAAACATGATGCCCTGCAATGCGTCACCACACCACTGTTCGATGTGGAGAACGATCGGGAACGCGCGAATGGTGCAACAGGGAACAGAAGCATACAGTGGTCGCATTGACGAATAGGCCGCCAGCAATATATATATATATATATATATATACACATATGTATATAATGGATACAAGGCATTCCCTATCAATTTTTATTTCAACACGCAGCAAAAGATATTTCACAAGAATTATAAAAATGAATAATGGTCCAAATAGAAAAAAGAAAAAAAAAAAAGAAAAAAATTTTTGCGATTCCCTGACGCGCAAAAATTCCATCCGATAACCCATTTGCAGTCATAACTTCTCCTTTCTCATTTCTCGTATTTCACGCACGATTATTCATCGACGTCAAAAGTCTCATAAAATAATGGCTACGTGAAAAAATAACAATAATAAACAATATCATTAAAAATATTAATACTGTAATTATCATCGTTATTATTATTATTATTATTATTATAAATTATAAAATATGATTTATAATTAATCCTGCTTTCCGTAAAATGTACACAGAAAAAAAGGAAAACTAAAACAAGCGCAACAATATTTTACGAGTATCGAATGTAAATTCAAATGGACGATTCAACGCGAAGTGTCCCATACGTCAATGACGGGACGAACGGAGTTAAAGGCGAAACGAGAACGCGTATGAATGAATGGTCGCATCACCTGCCGCTTTTACCGGCGTACAGTAGCGCGATGGGCTGAGTGGGAGGGGGAAAAGGGGGGAAGGGGTGGAAAGCTATCGAACAGTCCTACATATAGACATCGGTTTCCTACACGTGGGAATCGCGGGAGAGCGATAATAACGTATTTCATAGATCCGCACTATACGCGCTCTGTTAGCGAACACCCCCCTCCCCCCACCCCCTCTCACCCAACCCCGTTCACAACGTGATATATCTACATTTAATATGGGAAGTCTCTCGTGAACGAGAGACCCGGAGTTCGTTCCGCACATATACCACCCACCCTCCTCCCCCTCCCCTCCACCCACCGCTTCCACCCTCTCGGCACATATCTCCAGGCGAACGTCTATAGGCTCGTCATTATTAATATACGCGGTACGTTCCAGAATGAGAGAATTCTCTGATTTCGAAGCTTTCGTTGACTACCGTCTAATTATTTTAATCGAACTTAATCCATTGGCTTAATCGATCTTATTTCATTGTCGATCGTAAGAGAGAATTTTTTCTTTTGCGATTATGTTTATATATTTTGATCGAAAAGATAAGGATCGTCGGTTTTGTCAAGACGTATATCGTCGCCATTTTATTGGGGAAAAAGGGTTGATTGTTTTAGTATTAAAACAATGAAATTTTAATGTTTCGATATTCATGAAAATTTGTTGCTCGCAGTGCGTTTTGGCGAGTGCGACTGTAGGAAACATGGAAATTCAATTAAGTCGCGATGTTCTGGAGTCGAAGGTTATGTAGGTACGAATAATATTGATTGATATTGATGAATCGTATTTTCGTACAGATCGTTCGTTGCAATTGGCTTATAAAATTTTACGACGGTAATAGCGAGCGCTCGTATTTCACGAATTACTTCGCTTTATTTTTTTTTTTAGTTTCATTTGTTTGTACGCTTTTCACATTTCTCTGACCCGATTCCTCGTCTTTGCACTCCGGTTCGTTATTAGCGTCATTCGAACGTACGATACTTCGAACAATTGTCACCGTTTCGTGTCTAAAAAGAAGAAGAAGAAGAAGAAGAAGAATAAACAAACCTCGCGACCCACCTTAATGCGAGATTTCATGCATAAATCGACGAACGTGTGTTTCTTTTTTGAACTCGACAACTTTGTGATCGATCACAATTTATTCTTCCTTCGGTCCACCCTTCCTGCCTCCCTATATTCCCGCGACGTGTATCCAAACTGAACTTTGACAACGAACGAAAAATGGCGTAAACTCGGTCTACGCACTATCTCATCGAAACATTGAATAAACAACCCTTACCAGCGACAGCGATACTTACCCCCGTGCATATTATTTATGATAACAAAAAAGTTCCTAGATTACATAGAACGAGAGGGAAAATAAAGTCGGTGCTCTCGAGCCAAAGGAACTAAAAAGTTCAAGTTACTCGGGATAAACGGAGATAAAGCATATTAATATATATATATACATATATCTACGTATATAGTGAATATAGGAAAATGTTAACCACGGAGAATAGTATGTATGTATACGAGGGTGAAAGAGAATTTGAGGGAGAGAGAGAGAGAGAGAGGGAGGGAAGCGTGACGAATCTCGCGCACGAACTTCGATTAATCCAAGTTCACGAGTATTCGAGAAGGGTGGAAAAGCGTTATAGCGAGAAGTGCGGTGGAGAGAGAGAGAGAGAGAGAGAGAGAGAGAGAGAGAGAGAGAGGGTGAAACGAGAGGGTAGAGGACGAAGAAAGAAAACGAGAGAAGACGCGAACGGGTAGCAAGGGGTAAGAGGGTTCGGGGTAGTATCGGTGAAGGAAGATGCTGGTGGTGGGTGTTCTCTCCTCGCAAAGCCCCGGCGAAAATAGATAAGGAAATACCGCTGTGGGCCGACGGGAAACTTTGTTACCCTGGTACGCCGCCACCACTCGCTCCGGTGGGATATATACTTTCCTCATGATTTATGTAGAAAGAGAAAAAGACGGTGGGCGAGGGGTGGGACTGTAGGGTAGTTGGACCAGGGGCTGGGTAAAAGGGGGTGCGGGTTAGGGGTTGCCAAGAGAACGAGCCAGCATCAGAAAAGACGCTCGGTGAGTCTAGTGCGGTCGGTGAGAAAAGAGGAAACGAGAAAACGGACCAGAGAAGCAGACGAGACTCTCTCTCTCTCTCTCTCTCTTTTCTTCATCCCCGACTCACAAAAGAATCTGTGCTGTGGAATCGATCGCCGGGGCTATCGCGTCGTCAAACCACCTCCATTCGCGCGAGAACTTCATTAATCCTGGGCAATAGAGAGTCTCCTTGTCTGCTCTCATTCATCGACCAATGTTACCTTCTTATGTATAATGTAGTTGAATCAAGATTATCCCCTCCCCCGAACCAAAAATCCAGATTCTTTTCTTCTTCGCTTCGATTCTTAGGGGAGCTGAGAGACGCACGCGAACTTTGACGAGAGATTTTTCCATGCGAAAGATTCTATGGATACGAGGTGAACGCCCCGTTGATCTGTCGAGTGAATCGGTTCGGGGGATTGAACTTCGATCCGTCGGGTCGTTTAATTACATTTTTATCGGAGAAATCCAAGATTTCGTTATTAAGAAAGATTTGTAAATAATGCGAATCTTAGGCTGGAATTATTGCCCGTACCACTTTGATACTTACGTAGAATCGAACAAATTTTAAATTCAATCAAATGTGTTCATGTATATCACGAATTTATTCAATTTTTTTCTTCATTATTTTCCTACTTTAGCGAATTAATTTTTCGTAAATATATATTTTTTGGTATTTTGTAATTCAAGATAAAAAGAAAATAACAATTTCTCGTAAATAACATACGATTGATTATTTATATTTATTTGCTTTCCTGCAAACTCAACGTCTCCAGCTAATACGACATTTCTCCTCGTTCGTCTCTTTCTTTATCTCGATCTTGAAACTCAATTTAGAAAAGACGTCGTTTCGCAAGACGACATGGTCAGCAGGGAATCGTTGATGGCAAGAACTTGACTGTCTAGGAACGAATGAGAATTTAAATGAACGTTCGAACGCCTGGGGTACAAACTGGAAAAGCCATCTGGAAAAGAATTTAAGTGAGACCTCGTAGAGTATAAATAATTATAAACGAGTAATTTTCGACAAAAGACTAAACATCGAACCAGCTTTGTCTCGACATTTTTATATCGAAGCGATTCCAACGTTGGGACATTGTCACGATTCCATCAAATTATTCGTCAAATCTCATGGACCATTCAAAATTGCTTCCACCAAACTTATCATCAAACCTCGTATATATCCAAGATGTCCCAAAAGTCTCACACCAACTGGTACTTGCAGGTAGCCGACGACATCATGAATTCCCACGCGAAATTCGAACAGTCAATTCAGCGACAGTTTTTAAACGAGACTATCGAAGTTGTCCACCGTAGAACTGGAATCGGTCATATTCCTCGTACACATCCTCGTACTTCGCGCGTGCGGAAAGTTCGAAACAACTAAAATCGATGAGCTATATCTCATAACCGACGACTATAATCTCCCGTCTGGTCCTGACTAGGCGACAATCGATTCTTCTCTACACTTCGGATCCGCGTTGATGTCCTCTCCATCGCGATCGGACACGGCCGATTCCAATTTTCCGACTGGACAACTTCGATCGTCTCTCATTTAGGAACACTGGCGAATTAACAGTAAGGATTTCTGCACGTAAATCGGTAGCCATCGTCGGATATTCGCAGATAACAGATAGCTCGGGTCTGCTGGAACGCTCTTTGTGCGAACAAATATCTTTGGCTCTTTGCGCAGGCAAAGAAAGCTCCACGACATCAGGAAGAAATGTCTCGTTGGGGTTTGGGAATAAGAAGAAATGTTTTTTTCTCTCACTCTCTCTCTCTCTCTTTCTCTTTCGTGTAAGCAATCGAGATAATAGCCTGACGATATTATCGCGTGTCCGATCCGATTGATCCGAAAGCATGGCGGAGAGAAAGAGGGTGAGGTAGGTGAAGAGAAAAGTGGAACTAAGCCTCTCTTTATCGCCTTATTGTTCGAGGGTTCGAAAAGAGCTACTTATATATCCGATTTATTTCCTCGCCCTTTCTGCCCTCTTTCGCTTCCACTTCCTCTTTTTGGACGGTGCAGTTGGGACTCTTAGGTAATAAGAATAATACACGTAAAACTGTTCCAGAGGTTTTATGGTTTCTGTATGGGAAAATCTCGCCACACCGTGACTCTCTCTTTCTCTCTCGCTCTCTTTCACCCTATTTCTTTGTGTTTGAGACGATAGTCAAGTTTGGCACTCTGGGAGAATAAGATCTAAAAGCAACCCCTGAAATCAGAAAGATCGTCGAAGTTCGGAAGGAAAATGAATCCACGAACGTTTTCGTTCAACATTTTCGTTTTTTCAACATCGTCGCTATCGATTAAGGGGGATGACCTCTTGACCGATAGAATAAAATACAATAGTTCTCCGTTTCCGGAATAACACGAACAAAAGAATACAATTCTTGTTTTTATATTCATGAAAAAGAAAATTGAACCGTTCAAAGGATGTATAATCGTATTTTTCAATTAATTAGCAAACTCGATCGAGTTTTGACAAGCTTTGAAACAACGTTCCGTTAATTAAAACTACGTACCAAACTCTCGTTTTTTCTTTCAAATTTCCATTTTCAACAATTTCACGGACTCTTGCTTCGAGAAACAACGAATCACCAGTGTACAGAAAGGGGCAATTAATAGTCCATTAATCATACAAAAAAAGCAAAAAAAAAATAATCTACACGTATCTAGTCTGCCCAGTACGATGAAAATCTTCGTTCTCCCTCCCTCTTCCTCTCACGCACGCCGTCAAAAAGAAAAGCTCATGGTCGCGTTCGCGCATAGGTAAACACGCGAAGGAGACGTTTTGGTTGTTCCTTGCGTGCCAGAAGGACACACGCGATCACGCTCAAAATGTAAGACCGAGAGAGAAAGAGGCGAGTCTCGTGTATGAATACGTATTGTTGCTTTCGTGGTTGTTGGCAGGGTTTGCAATCGCGATAATGGTGTCGCGCGACATTATCAGAGCGCGGCTTATCGGATTGATCGAGGTCCGTGCCCTCTGTCGGTGCGTGAGCTTATGCGTGTCTGTGTGGGTGTGTTAGTGCACGCGCGCTCGACCGTCGGGAGATCTCGTCCGCGTGGTCGAGCGTTATCGCGCCTTATTTTCCATTCTAACGTTCTCCGCGTAGCTGCTTTTATGCTGAGCTTTCCTCGCCCGCTGAGCTCTCTGTTCTCTCCCCTATATCGCACTTGTACTACCTATATATACCTACCGAAAGAGGGAAAGCTCGTTGTCGCGTATCCGAAAGGGCAGCGATCGTTAAAAGGCTAAAATCCACGCTAGACAACGATACAATCAGTTTCCTTTATTCCCTTTTCATTTTCTTTTTCTTACTCTCTATCTTCTCGATATTAATCGTGTATTCAAATATTCCGTAAAACGAAAATAGTTAGGAGAATTAGACTAGAGACATTTCGATGATTACTAAATAATTTTATTAATCGAGAGAAACGTAAATTTATAATTAGTCTAATTGAATTAAAAAGTGAGAGTGTAATCAATTTCATGACAAAGCTGTTTAATTGATATATGACTAGATTTGTCGAGAGATTCTTCAATTAAGCGAAAGATCATTCGATAATTACGGATAATCTAAAATCCACGCTGGATAACGATACAATCAGTTTCCTTTATTCCCTTTTCATTTTCTTTTTCTTACTCTCTATCTTCTCGATATTAATCGTGTATTCAAATATTCCGTAAAACGAAAATAGTTAGGAGAATTAGACTAGAGAAATTTCGATGATTACTAAATAATTTTATTAATCGAGAGAAACGTAATTTTATAATTAGTCTAATTGAATTAAAAAGTGAGAGTGTAATCAATTTCATGACAAAGCTGTTTAGTTGATATATGACTAGATTTGTCGAGAGATTCTTCAATTAAGCGAAAGATCATTCGATAATTACGGATAATTCGCATACTTAATCCACGCGAATAAAATTGTTTGTTTTCGCATTTAAAAAAAACGTAATCGTTCGTTCGTTTAAAAATAATTGAAAGATTTTAGATATTACTGTAAGCTAAGAAGTGAATTATTGACACGAGGGGTAGTCACGATGATTATGAAATATATCTTCATTAACGCACCCGACTAGATAGTCGACGGTTCGCTTACCGTGAGTACGATCAACCCACGTGCATACCTATACGTATATCGATCGTAATACGCACGATATGAAAGCACGCGAACCTTCGGGCTAACTGATTGAAGAGCAAGACGTGCTACCGATTAATCTACACACCTTTCCCATTTGGGTTCGGGGTGGCCGGTACACAACGAGCTTTTATATATATATATGTACATACGAGCATATATACGTAGATACGTCGCCGAAGCTAGCTCCCTCTGCACAGGGCTAATAGCCTCCCGCCAGACAGAGAGGAGAAACCGTGAAAGGGTGGAGATAGCGAGGCGGAAAGAGAGGGAACTCCCCCGTTAGTAGATTCAAACTCACGCAACACGTGCGTCGAATATCACGCGAAATCACGTTGCATTTTAGCCGGAGTGTATAGACCTGTTTACATATAAATAGATATAACATTATTTTATATTATATTTTTTTAGTATAATCGTATAAAATATATCATATAATAATAATAATGTTAATATACAATATTATTATATATTATATACTCGTATATATATCCATATTTTATTATATTGTTATTATATTATATTTATATTCTATTATATTATTATCATATTATTATTATATTATATTTATATTATATTATATTATTATCATATTATTATTATATTATATTTATATTATATTATATTATTATAATACTATATTTATATTATATTTATATTATATTATATTATTATAATATTATATTTATATTATATTATATTTATATTATATTATTATATTATATTATATATTAAATGAAAATATTTAAAAAAATAAAATATAAATAAAGAAATTTAGTGGGTTAAAGTTTTTGAGTTTTGCGACGGTAACAAAAGTCATACGCGTTCTATAAAAAGTTGAAGCTTTTTTTTTTGTAATTTCTTTTCGTCGACGTTATTGTCCATTTCACTGAATACCCTCCGGTTTCAGCCTCCTTTTCTCTACTCCTCGTTTTCACACTCGGCTTTTCATTATTCTTTCGTTCTATCGCTAAATCCTCTTTCTTGGTTGATGTAAAATTTACTTTTTCAAATGGTCTTGGAGATTCGTCGGTTGGCGAGTCATAATTTTAGCCTCGGCGTCATTAAAACTTATTCGACCAACGCGCATGTCGAATCGCAAAGCTCATCCGGTATCCCTTTTCAGACTTATCTTCCCGCGCGTTTCCTCACACAAGAGAAAATCCTTCGAGATTACGTCTAGTAATTTATTTCGCGCATTTTGATTTTATTCACGACACTTATCTCTCTATTTTTAAATCCTCTTTTGACCAGTTTTATTATGGCTTTTATAATTATATATGTATTTATATTTATATTTTTGTTTTTTGTTTTTTCTTAAATTTTATTTTGTTGTATTCTGTTTAATTTCTTTTTCGTTCTCTCCCTCTCGCCATTTCCGCTGTCGCTGGTCCGTTGGCTGTGTCCACCGAGCTCGAACGAAACGACTCAGCCCCGACCATACGTGGGACCATGCAGCTTTTCTCCCTCGATTTCTGCTCAAAAAACAAAAAAGAAAGAGCGAGACAGTGGGCGAGAGAGAAAAAAATCTCCCTGCTCCATCAGCCAACGCGTTCGGCTGTTGCGGACGCATTTTATTTTCATTCTATCTATCCAGAACTCGTCCACGTCACGGAGAAAACGATGGAGAGGGATGAAAAACGGTTTTCCTCGATTATCTTTTTTGTTTTGTTTTTCGTATCTTTTTTCGCTAATCTTTTTTCTCGTGCCGTATCCAACGATCGAAACGGATAATCGGTCCGTCTCAAGCCTCGATTTGATGCATTTTTCGAATTGGCAAAAAAGAAAAACGATACGTACGTACACAGCCCTGATAATTATCGGCATGGACGATTTACTCGAGCGATGCCAAAGTGTCTAGCCGGCTTAAATTCTTCACAAAGTAAAAAAAATATTGCTAATTAAAGGCTTCGTGTGTGAAACTGCAAAAAAAAGTTTAAGAACCCAACCCCCTTCACATTTTCCACATACGTGTATATATATATGTATATAGAGCTCAGCCCTCGTTCCGCACAGCTCTTCTCTCGGTGGCAAGTGCTCGTTCTACGCAGTCTCGCAGACAGCTTTGCGACCTGACGGGACCCCGGAAATTCATGGCTGGAGAGCGAAAAGTGCTGGCTAGGTGTGCTAGTTTTAAAGGGAAGGAATTAATCCCGGTTAAAAAGTCTGTGAGGTACATAACGATGAAACAGGAGGGACAGAGATAGAGAGAGAGAGAGAGAGAGAGAGAGAGAGAGAGAGAGAGAGAGAGAGAAAGAAAGGGAAGCAGTTGAGTTTTTGGTACATGTATGTGTGTGTGCGTTTCTGTATGGTAGAAAAGCAAAAAGCAGAGGGAGAATTCGCTGCGTATCCACTGCTGGCCGTTACAAGAATCCCCCACTTACGCGTGGCTCCAGTAAAATGAATAAATGTACGTTTACGAACATTATATAACAAAATTTTTGAAAAAACCAAAGACAATATAATATTTAATCTCTCTTAACAAATTGCGAATTAATGAAGAGTGAGAGACTGATTATGGCATAAGCTTTTAATATAACATTACTTTCTGATTATTATTATTATTTGCAAACTTTTTAGTAGCATTAATATACAGGGTGAATTTCATAAGGTGTAACAGGGTTTATTCTTAAGGTAGATGGCATCATTACAAACAAAAGTTGCAAATATATATTAGGGATATTTTTAATAGTTTACGAGATATGCATTTTTTAAGTTGGTCCAATCAGAGCGCGCCGAAAAGCGCTGGAACCGCCTACTCCCGCTCTAGCCGTACAGGTAACGCAGTGAAGGGCGTTACATTTGGAGTTGCAAAATTCAGAGCAGTCAATTTTATTTATTATATTATTACACAGTCATTTTCATTTCTCGAGCATTGGCTGCTAGGGCGGGGAGTGGGCGGCTCCAACGCTTTGATTGGACCAACTTTCAAAATTGATATCTCGTAAACTATTAAAAATATCCATAATGTATATTTGCAACTTTTGTTTGTAATGCTCCCATCTACCTTAAGAATAAACCCGGTTACACCTTACGAAATTCACCCTGTATATTTGATTGATAGTCACACCCCTTATCGTTACTATCATTATTATTATTCGAGAAAAAAGATTTTTTGCTGATTTTTTGCAGTTTTACCCAATGTTCATTTTTTTCGTTTCTGGCGGTATCTTCGGTGTGACAAGATGACCGCACTACACTGTTTCGTCATCTATACCTACCCTCGGGCGTGCACAAATTTATTAAAACAAGAATGGGAAACGAGAGAGGACGAGTGGCGAACAGCGAGGA
Source organism: Netelia fuscicornis (assembly GCA_946811545.1). Lineage (NCBI taxonomy): Eukaryota > Metazoa > Arthropoda > Insecta > Hymenoptera > Ichneumonidae > Netelia > Netelia fuscicornis. The sequence goes on from OX328015.1 coordinate 8,991,293, forward strand.
GGGGTGGATGACATGGAAAAAGTATGTCGGTGGATGTTTTTTTCGCAGTTAACGGAGTAAAAGAACAGAAAAACGAGAGAGGGCGCTGTTTAGCTCAGGGGTTTCTCTCGCCCCTTTTCTACGAGCTAACGGTCTGGCCGCACACGTGTATGGATAATGTGAAAAAAAAAGACAGAAAGAACTACGCACACGCGAAAACCTTTCGCTGTCTGACGAGAGACGCGAGCGAGGGATGGTCGAGGTTTAAAAAAAAACAACGAGCATGATAAATGCCTGGTTCGCACATCATGTCGAGAGTCGGAGAGAAAGATGGAGAGAGGGGAAAAAGCGCGCATCGTTCAAAAGCGACGAGCTTGTACCCATTTGCTCTCGTAGAATTCGAGCTACTCGGAAATCGCGGTATGAACTACGACTGAAGGCTGAGGATGGAGAAAATGGCGGACCGCGCGTGACTCGTCGCCTATTATGCTTAAATGAAAACTACCGATAATCACCCGGACGAACTACGCTCTATATACTTTCTCACAATTTGTGAAACTTCAAGATGGATTCCACGAATCTTCGTCACGAGTTTCCGGGAGCGTAATTTTACCGAGCTTGGCTTTTACTCTTTGTCTCTTTCCTTCTCTTTGGCTCTTTCGGTTACGCAAATTACCGCGAATTTTTCGAAAAAAAATAATTCGAAATTTGAATTATCAATAATGATTATTGACAATTCGTTAATTATTGAATTGATAAAAGATTGCATGGAATTATAATTAAATTAAATTATGGGATGTTTATTCTGATTTTTGTTGGAACTATCGGTATCGAAAAATTTAGTAAGAGTTGGTTTCTTTTTTTATCGATGGAACGATGTAGAAGATCATTGAATAAATGAGAACGGGTCAGGGTCAATAATTGTCCGAGTCAACTTGGCGCGCCTCACGCCTTTCCGTTCCCATTCTCATATAAAATAAAACGCGAGTCGTGAAAACGATTCGATACGAGCAATCGCGATGTCCACATTTCAATGATTAAGTAATCAACTTATAGACACCGGGCTCGCTTGTGTTACTAACTTTTAACAATTTTGTGTCGCGTCTCGATTTAGAACAGCGTGATTATAAATGAATTTTTTAAGTTAAATTAACTTATAGTCGCATCACTCGTTTATATCGCAGGCTTTTTACATCTTCGATGACGATCTTGTGGTAACTCGAGCTTGCGATGTTCGTTGCAATTTTTATTTTGCCCTACTACCTGCTATTTTTATCTTCGTCGTGTCACGAAAATAACTCGTCGAATCTTTGTGTGTGAAACGAAGACTTTTTTTTAATAATTATTATTTCCTGAAAGAAAATAATACTTTTTATTCCAAAACGTGGCTATTTTTCGATACATAAACAATATAAATAACAGCTGGACTCAACGATAGCTTGTACAATTACAAAAAAAATCCTGCAATAATTTTACATATCCGATTATTATTGCTCGAGTTATTATTCGATTCGAGTTATTATTCGAAAGATGAGGTTTTCGAGAAAAATTAATTACAGTTCAACATACGTGGAATAACATATCTTTATCTAAGCCCGAAGAAACTATTAAATGAATTTAAAAAATTCATGACAAAAAAACGTATTCTTCTGACCATCAGTTTATTATCCTCCTTTAACGCATCGATTCATGGCGGAGATGAGGATCAAAACGTCAAGTCGAATGCGAATATTGCAAATCCCAAAAATAAAAACGCCGAGAATCCTTGCGAAATGGACAGTAAAAAGTCGCGAGTTAATATTCGCTGGACCGGCGATAAAAACGAATTGAGATTACACTGGAATGTGCCTTAGCAACGTTAAATATCGTACCAGAACGATCGTCCAACGATGCAAAGCGAGGCATATAAACGCGAAAGAAAAGCCTGCAATGGGAAAAGAGAACGGGAAAGGCCAATGTATGGTCGGAGGTCGAAGATGGCGAGGTATCGTGCTATTGAGATAGAGAAAGAATAGTAGCGAGGGAGGGAATCGCGAAACGAGAAATAGCAAAGGTACAGAGAGAGACAGAAAGAGAACGAGAGAGAGAGAGAGAGAGAGAGAGAGAGAGAGGGAGAGAGAGCTTGTCCGACAACGGGAAAACTAATCTCGTAATCGACGAACGTCCAATCGAGTCTGAAACATCAAAGCGAGGATTTCCACGACTCCTTCATACCTAATACGAACTTCTACAGCGTATATACGATCAACGAAGACAGGAGGTGGGGTAGACCGAGATCACTCTCGATTTTCGAATAGTAATCAATGAGAATCGGTACCAAAGCATGAGATTCAATCGTCTCTCTCTCATATAATTCCATCTGGTAAAGACGGAATGGCAAACGCACCAGTGTGCCTACCTGGACATGCGCATGCGCACACTTGTAACGATAGCAAACCATGCTGGGATTCGAATTCTCGTTTGAATTAAATAACATTTGATTACCCAACGTCGCTGCTGATATTTACGAACCGGAAGATACCAATTCGGGTCGATGAAAAATTAAATCTCTGTGTGAATTCGTTCTTTCTCCTCTAACAAAATCTTTAATTATTTGATCGTAGCGAAATAAAAAATGTATTAGTACGAATTAATTCTAATTAGTTAGTCAAAGGTTTAAAAAAAGGATGAAAAAATGTGCATAATGCATATAACTTTCCGATAGGATGCCAGGGTAGGAGAAGCGTGAATGAACGTGCGAATTCGAATGCGTGTAATTGCTTGGCAATCGAACAATTGGGAATTGATCGAGAGAATGTCACTAGCGTGAAAATCAGGAAAAAGAGAATAGAGAAAGGACATTTTTACTCAACAAAATTACTCTGGAACGATTTACTTCTGTACTGGATGACGTTAGAATTATTTATTTAAATTTATAATTCGGCCACTTATGTATTTCTACGTAAAACGTAGCTGCGTTCAAGCGCTGATTAACTTTCGCTGGATATAACTCACCCGGAATATTATAACACGATGTATGTATATACGCGAGGTAGACTGCGTTTAATGCACCAGGAATTGGTGAACGTTGGGCAGAGCGTGGTACTAAACGCCCGTATAAGTGTATGGAAATGGACAGGAGTTTTGGAGATATCCTCAGGAAGAGACCTCGTAAAAGGATGGGGCAGGGAGGCTGGGATGAAAGAGAGATATGCTTGTTGCGTAACAACGTCCAATTTACCGAGAGAGTAATGAAGGCCGTTGCTAATCCGAGAAAAGGGATGGGGACCGGCCAAAACTCGCGGAGCTACGAACGCTCTTCGAGCTTTATTCTATATGTACGTGGTGGACGAGAGATAAAGTGTGGAGGGGAATTTGCCAACTGGCTTACGGGACAAAAATTTTGTTTTACGCTAATCCTCGTTCATGCGATACGCACGATTATAATCAACATAACAAATTACTTTGAGGATCAAATGCAACGACCTGACAACGCTTAATGGAACAACGAATATTATTTAAATGACACGAGAGTTTGGTAGAATTATCAATTTTTTATAGAAATTTATCGAATGTGGAAAGAGTAAGAGAAATTTTAGTAAATTTATTGTTTTTGTAAAGCGGTTAACGAATGATACGAGGAATAATGGTAAATTGCGATAATAATCGGAGAAATTTTGATTTTGTTTCAGAATTTAAGAGAGACGAGAACGACGAATCAACTTCATCGAACGGTAAGCAAAATTTATCCCTCGTGTTTATTTGAGTATTTGGTGGAAGGGTTTCTCGAGTTAAGAGATGCCTTTGTAAATTCGCGGTGGAACAACCGGTGGCGGATCAAGGTATTCGCGAAGAATTTACCAGATGGGAAAATTCGCGTACGAATCTCTCTCTCTCATTTTACATATATACATATAGTTGAATCTTCTCGAGCAAATGGCTTCGTTTCGTTAATGAAAATCTCGGTGATATCTCCCAGCACCTTTAATTATCCTGCCTCGTACATGATGCTCGAGTATTTACAGGAATTTTCGTATCCCACAAATACTCCGGATGAAAAACAAGTTTCATCATTTTCTCCCATGCGAATTAAATTAATTATTTCATTATTTTTGAGTTACTTTTTTTTGTTTATACTTTGCGCAGAATAACAATTTCACATCGAGAAATTCTTGATACTGGGATAAAAGTTTGATCGTTGGTAATCAATATTTCATTTTCAATCACGAAATCAATTTTCAATTGTCATTATCATTTATTCACGAAAGATTTCCCAACACCCGATAAAAAATTGTTCTTTTATCAATCAATGAAATAACGTAGTACCTCGTCCATGAAAAATATCTAACAAAAACGAAAGATAATTTCTATATTTGAAATAACGAGGAAACATAAATTTCGCAAGTTCTACCAAAATATTCATCAAGACAAAATAAACCCATTTCTCACTAATGTAATTTCTCATCCGAGCATCCGTACGGTTGCTCGAACGCTCTCGGTCCCTTAAAACCATTATGTAAGAAAAAGGATGGCCTAAATCTCTCTCATCCATCGGTGTACGCGCGTCGTCTCGCGGCCTCATTCTTGTCCTCTCAGCATGGTCCTCACCGTTCTTTCCTGGCAAGCTATAACACGTGAAATACACCGAGAGAACCACCGAGCTTTCGAGCAAAAACCATCGGTAGAACGAGAGAGAGAGAGAGAGATAGAGAGAGAGGACACGCGAGGGCGAAATGAAGAGAAGATAGAAGCAAGGCGGAGCGAAGTGGCGTTAGGAGGAGGGAGGAGGGAGGAGGGCTTGATGACGAGGATGGAGAGAGAAAACGTGTGGAGTCTGCGTTCGCACCGCGCCCTTTCTCCCTAGCCCCGTGTGAGTTAAGAGCCTAGGACCGGGCTACGTAATCCGGAAAGCTCATCGTGTAATTTCCCATAAGACTGCGGGCTCCTGGTACATATACCATGCCTTGGGTATATATGCGAAAGCAGCACGAGACGACGAAGACGACGACGACGACGTTGATGACGAGCTTCCAACACTCGCTCGCTTCACCTCGTCAAAACTTTCCACGAGGAAGAAGGGAGAAAGGGCGAGAGAGAAAAGAGAACGTTAGGGATATGGGCGGGTGGGGGGTGGGGGTGAGAACTGGCACTACCGACGTATATATTGCACGTGACCTAGACGAGTCAAGAGCTTTCCTCGCTCAGCCTTGCTCTTCCTACGAATATCGAACTACGGGGTGTTCAATATCAAACGTAATAGCGAAATATATTGGAAATGATTGGCCCGATCAAAAGATTTCCTCGCGAAAAGTTGTCAGATATCGAGGAGAACGGACACGATCGAGCACTTCTTTGACGATCCAGATGGTTGTGGACTGATGGCGATTGACTTTTTTTGGTTGGAGGAGTTCTAATTGACATCGAGGTTTCAAGTGGATTTGCTCCAACTCTAACATCAATATGCCACTCGAATAAATACTCAACAGGAATTTAGTTATTCGCCAATTAATTAGTCTTTGAAAATTGAGCAAGGGGCACGATGTTGTTGAGAAATTGAGATTCTCGATGGGCCTGTCTCGTTAATGGAATCAAAAGTAATTAATATTTTGACATTTGTATATATTACTTAAAAAGCCACATACTTAAGTAATATGTATTTAAAGTCGGAATATTACGTTCGTAGACCATTTTTTTATATTATTTCCATCAAATATAATTAATGTACATTTGTAATTCATTTCTAGAACGATATTTATAAAGAAAAATTCAGTTACTTTCAAATTCTGACAAGTTTTTTCTGCAGAGAGCAAATATCCACTCGGTTAGCTGGGACACTTTATCACTTACAATTAGTCGATCTGCACAACTCTCCACCTATTTTCTCTCTACGGTTGCGAGACAACGTTCGCCGGATATCCGATCCGTCTATGTACAAAGAAAAGCTCCGAAGGGACATTGCGCAAAGGGATAGGTATGAGACCATAGAAGGAGAGAGAGAGAGAGAGAGAGGGAATAAGCGAGGAAGGAAGAAAGAGAGAGATGAGACAGCGCGGTTAAAGATAGCGAGGTAATAATAAACGAGAGGCAAAGGCCAAGGTTTCGTAATGGAACGAGAACTTGTGCCCCCTCCGGTGTAAAACGAACATGTATATGGGATGTGTGTTTTAGTGAATTTAGGATCGTCCCGTCCGGCAGGAACGACCATGTAGATATATATGTGGCCGTTGGGCGCGTCCGACAGCAATCTTGGTTCTCACTCGCTCCCGGCTGGCGCGTAAAGGAAAATTAATGGTGACGTGAATGCTAATTAAATTTCTACTAAACTGCGGTTGTGCTCTGTTACCAGAGGTGAGAGTGACACACGCGATATCCTGTACGTCATACTGGCCTATACAAAAATCGTTTCGGTCAATAATTCTTCCGATCGTTTTTTATGTCTCTCCTGGCGATCATAAAATGTCTGAAAATTAGCGAAACATCAACTTTTTTGCATTTTGTCCGGGAATTTGACACTTTATGAGCAGTTTTATTCCTGATAATTGAAATTTCTACGATGTAAATGTAGAAATAGACGGTATTTTGTTTATTTTTATTCATAAAGATAAACAAAAGGACTCGTAAAGAGAAATTATGTAAAAACATTTGATACAATCTCCAATTGTAAGGAAAAAATAGTTTCTTCAAATTAATTGTATCATGTCGAATCCTTCAATTCTTCCCACCAGATGGCAGTACGAGTGACCGTTACTTCAAAAAATTCTCCATTTATTTATTATCGAGCCCCGGTCATTCTCGACCACTTAGGTTACAAAAGCAAGCGTGACAGTTTTGTTTTTAACATGCATTATGGACACTTCTTGAATAATAATGAACCCAGGTGCGGAATAATGCAGCTGCGTTTATGCACAGTGAGTGCATATAACTAACTTATCCGTAGCGTCGTTAGCGCAGGACGTTCCAAAACGTTTATCGCCCTCGTATAGTTCGCCATCGCGACAGTGGTAAAAGCCCAGAGGTGTATATGGTACAGGTGTCCCGCTATTATATCAGCATTGCTTCGCTGAAAGAGCGACAGAGGGAGGGAGAGAGGGAGAGAGAGGGTGAGATAAGAGAACATATATTGGTCGGGGCTAGATGAAAAGCGGCGGGCTAGGGTGGCTACGTGGAAGCGTTAATTTAGATTTAGTCGGACGTCACAAGCGCCGGTAGAGGCGCATGTGTGTAGGAGGAAGGGTCAATGACAGCGTGTACATACCGAAGAGTCTCTATGCGGGCGTTAGCGCGAAAAGCATTTTGGACCGTGGATAGAAACGAAGCTCTTCGATGCGTAGGAGAGTGATATACTATAGCGTGTACGACAAGGGTGAGAGAATTATATAGGCGCGTGTTGAACATAGGGAGAGTGCGGGCGAGAGAGTGGGGGCGAGATTGAGGGAGGGGAATAGTGCAAGAGGAAGAGGAAGAGGAGGATCCCGCGAGTGGATTTCCGCATACGCGATCAATTACCCGGAGCGTAATTATGTGGCGCGTTGCCTTGGAAATTTTCATTGTTGCCAGGCAAGCGCGTATGCGCGACGACGATGTTCTCTGCGAAACGTGCGGAGACCACCCTTGTCGCGATGCTCTTGTGCAATGTCTGCTGCAATGTCCTACCTATATACGTACAAAAGTGCATATATAGATATATATATACGTATGATACAATGGGTTGGGGTGCTTTTGCTCGAGGCTCCAACTATGTATATCTGCGCACGGCGCGCTTCTGCTTCTGATGCTACGGCTCTGATAGAACCCGACAGCACTTCGCCCAGGCTAACGTGCACTCAACTACTTAATAATCCACCAGTCAGCCAACCACTATGCACCCATTACGCTTCTACGCGAGAGCGCGTTTGTTCCGTTGGGAGGGTCTCCGGCACACTTTTTTTCGACTATGCATAGCGGTGATGTTCGCGTCCATGCTCCGCGTATCCAAGAACCGGACCATGTAGATATGTATATGCGGATCGGTGAAAAGCATTTCCACTGTCTGTACATATTCTAAACCTTTCCGATACGTATAAACGACATCAGATCGAAGTTTTATTCATCATTTATGAATTATTGCATCCATCGTCCGAATGGAAAAATGTCTGCCGCTGTCACCATTACTGGACACCTGAGTTGTAGGTGGCGCTGCGGTAGAACTGCGCTCGCTCAGTTCGCTGGCTTCAGCGTTTACGTTATTGACCGCACGTCGGAGTGGCGCTGCGAACATCAACTACGATTTAGGCTGGCATTCCAGACATTGATCTATATTTGGGCTGGATTCATAGCCCAGGGTTAAGTCGGGCAAGGTGACGTTAGGCTGGGTAACGTAAGCTTAGCTTCGGTAAGATTATGTCAGTCGAGCTTAGGTCAGGTAGAATACGTGTTTGTGCCGCTGACGATCCTGACGTGAAAACTAACATTACCTAAGAGATCCAATTTTCTTCCGTTCTCCCCTCGCTCGCGTTATTAATATCTACTCGATCATATCGCATGACAATGATTTTTATTGTATAATCCGACGATTGTTTTATTACAAAGAAAATGAAAAAACTATTTCACGAGCTTCGATATATAACCTTATACGAATGGACTCGTTGAGTTGCGAGATTAATAAGAAAAATTTTAAGTATCGCGCACACCGGATGAAAAAAAAATGGAACGAAACGGGGAAGGAGTATATAAAAAGCTAAGAGAAAAAATGGCTTAACCGCGAAGCAGGAATCGAGTGAATGCGTATTCCTTTTGCTGGAATAACCAGCTTACATATATGCAGGGGTATATATGTGTATATATATCTATACACGAGGCATATAAGTGCCTATCTCAACGAGTAATAGAAGGAAAATCTGGCTTTATAAAAAGATATAACTATAATAAAAATGTACTTGGCGTGAAATGGGTAATGAAAAAAGTGAGAGAACGAAGACCGCAGGCAGAGGGGCTGGCCGTTTCAGGAGCGTGGCTCTGCGAATTGGGAGGAAAGGACGAGAGAGAACTTCCCATAGTCTTCGTTGGCCGTACGAAAATGAAACTGCGCGAGGGAGACACGAGACATTGTTCTATATGCGATGCACGTAGATATAGCGATATATATATACATGTATAGGCATGCACATCGTCCAACGTTGTCTCTCCGGGCCAAGGTAATTTCCTTGTACGATTAGACAGCCGCCGGGGGGAGCGTAGTTCACCAGCAGCTACGAGACGACGAGATTGGAGATTAAATTGAGACCTGTATATTCAAAACATAAGATTAACGAAGAAAATGAAAGAGTGGAGAAATGTAGTGTACGACATGTACAAGAATCTCGCGTTAAGATATCTCGATAAGATTATATTTTTATAATAATACGAAATTCGCTTTTTATAAAAATAAAAAAACGAACTTAAACGATAATGCGAAAACCAACGAAACCGAAAAAAGGAACTTATATACAAGCTTGTGTTTCGCGGATAAAAATCCAAACGCTAGTAAACGATCCCTTGGTTATCTTAAAATCAAAAACGAAAAATAAAAACTTATGCACAATTACAAAATCAAACTGATCGTTTGATCGATCACAAATCAATGATCGTTGGATGGAAAATGAATATTCTCTTCAACGAAGGAACCATGGTTAAATTATCAAAACGTCACTATTGTAATTAGACATGAAAAAATATGAATGATTCATGCTTTTAATTAACTTCGGTTGCTTATCCATTAAATCCCTAACGTCGTAAGCAAATTGCGTTATATCCAAAGTAACGGAGTTAAACGATCGAATTAACGAATAAACAACTCGAGCTGTCGGTGAAGATAAACAAATGGTTGGATCTATGTATTTTACGAAAAGCCTCATGCCCCACGTGTCGGTATATGCGTTCAACCAATCTCTCGTGTGCAACAGACTGAGCTTCTCGCGAACTTCAGTCTCTCGTGTATTTCTCTAATTTTCCTGTGAGCTCCGTGCGTCTCTGCATTTTGCCCAAACGAAGGATTTGAAATGCGGAGTTAAAGCACAAAAGCTTAAATTGTGAAGGGCCGGAGGGGTGATATTACGCGTACAGATATAAATGTGTGTATGTGTGTGTCTGTGTGTATACTCTCGTGTGAAGGAATAGTCAAGGCGCTGGCATGGCGGCCACAATTTATTTGCGTGTTTGACTTGCCAAGTCGCGGCAAACATATAGCCGCAACGACGAGAAGAACGGCGACGTCGTTCTCCTCGTTTCCAGCCCCATGAGAGAAAGTCTTGACTCCATCTCTCTCCTTCTTTCCTCCTCCTTTACTCCCTCCTTTTCGCAAAACACCATAATCCTCGAGATCTATATTTACCCGGGAGATGCGCCGAGAGCATTTCGCCGTACGAAGAGATTGAAACGAATTGTGAAGTGAAAGAGGGCCGAGATTTCGGCAATCTCCTGTGACCGAACGCTTGAATTTTCTCGCTTCTATGTTCCTCTTCGTACCATGACACATTCGCTTTTTAGTTAACCATACGTGAAACGGTCTTCACTCACTTATTCTTATTCCCTGAAGCTGTATATACATATATAATAACATATATCTATAGCATATAATATATAATATATTAATATATTATATATTATATGCATTATTATATGCTATATCATATAATATATAATAGGTATATATTGTATATATATTAATATATATACAATTTTAATATATTATATATTATATATAGTATAGTTAATTATATATAATTTTAATTATTATATATTAATACTATAGTATTTAATTATTATTATATATATACTGTATAATAATTAAAAATATATATAATTAACATTATATTTCATATAATTTATAATTTACATATAATATAATAATATATATCTAATATACCTATATTCTATTTCTATATACATAGGTATAAAAAGAGAAATAGAATAATATACATATATAGAAATTTATATATATATATATTGACATTGTAATTATTTTCATAATAATATATATAAATTTCTATATATGTTTATTGTTCCATTTCTAATATATACTCTATTTATATTTGAATAAATATCTCTTTTTATACATATAAGTAAATTTATTCGAAATACGAGATAACGACAGCCACAGCGACGATTACGAGGGCTACCTCTCTATTTCTATTTTTATCTTATACATGTATATAGAAAAAAAAGAGATAGAAGTGAGGAGTATTGGGAGGGAGGCGCTTTTGAAGCGATTCGTACCGTTCCTGCTCGGTGGGAGAGAGTGAGAGAGAGCGAGGAAGGAGGAGCAACCATGCTCAGGAGCGTCATGAAAGCACCATTCTATATGCTGGACGGTACATCGCATTTCTATATACACGCAAAATCCTGATGCGATGTATCGTGAAAATGCCCGGGCTTACCCGGGCATTGGTCATGTTGGTTGAAACGGGACGGAAAGATGGAGAGAAAAAGAGACAGAGAGAGAGAGAGAGAGAGAGAGAAATCAAAATCGGCGTTCAGCATAGCCGTTATATCGGTAATGCTTTTGCTCCGCTCCGAGCTGGGCTATTGATGCAGAATTCCAGCTAAATTCCAGCTCCATATTTACCAGCGTTCAACCACAGATACTACCGATTCCCTCGCCCTTCCCTGTCTTCGACTACGATATACATAGCTTCGTATCACATTTCTTTCTTGCTAAATTGAAAAAATAATTTTTATATATCTTCCTTTATAATTTTATTACCAAAAATTTGCATCAAATTAAAAGACAGTCATCATTTTTGGTAGAATGTATTTTGGTTATTCGAAGAAGAAAATATTCTTAGCTTTTTTGAAAAAATGATTTTTTTTTTAGAAATATTTGTAATCGGGATTTGGGTCAATTTTCTAGAGTCACGGAGAAAGATCTTTCGCTGAGAAAACGATTTTTCCCTGAATTTGGCTAAGTGGTCTAGGGACTTTACATAAGGCATCGCCCGGTAGAAAGACTTCTTATTCTTCCTTGCATTTTCTAGAAATTTCTAATCCTCGGGGGTTTCTGCTCCTTCGCGACTCCTCGTTCGAGGAACTTTATTCTTCAAAACTCGCTTTTTCTAATAAATTGCCTCTTCGTTGGAAAAACGAATTTTATAGAAAACGTTTTTTTAAGGTCCTATTACCGCGGGTTTGTTTGTGGCGTCACCTTTATCACAAACTTCTCAAACCTCGAGAAATCCTTAATCTGCCAAAAATTTAGTCTTCAAATTGACCTTCGCATCCTGGGTAAACTCCATCACCTTCATTCCCTTCGAATTGTCCTGCTGACCTTTGTTTCTCAGAGACCTCATTCCCTAGAGCCTCGCTTAATGTTCTTATTAACCAACCTCAGACTCTCAGGAACGTGCATCTTCTTTAGGGATAGTTTTTATCAGAAACCAGGTGTTTTCATAAAAACAGACATTTCCTACCTATTCGCGATTTATTTACGGAGTTTTGTCTTTTTTTCATCAGGAAATGGAAGAAAATTTATTTTTAGATATTGTATAATTAATGTAAACAGATTGTAACGTTTATTCGAAAACTTTTCGTCTCAAAATCATTATTTTCCCATAAAATTCTTTGGAATAATTTTTCGTTCGTAGAAAGTTAAAAAATCTATCCTTAATTTTAATTCAGGATCGCATCGAAGAGTTCTCGAGCGAAAGAGAAAGAGATAAAAGGAGACCTTTTGTGAATTCTTTTCGATCGTCTCTGGGTCTGTGTGCGGAGCGACAGAGCGACAATAAAGAAGATTGGGATCGATTTAAGATTCCAATTTCCGGGCTCTCTCGGTAAACGCGTCTGCGCGACGAGGACCAGGCTGGAGCACTTTTTTCGTCTCTTCGACTCGGGGTCTTTTTTTATCGTGCAACTCGGTTGTATACGCCGGTGAAATTCTACCGTGGTGCACGATCCGAATTGTCACGATTCCGGCCCTCGCTGTTTCGCTATTTTGTTTTTTTCATTCTCTCTTTCAAACCCCCCGCGCTTTTTCTCCAGACAGCGCGACTTCCCGTTTTTCCGTTCTGTCTCTCTCTCTCCCTCTCCCCGTCTCCTCTCTTTCTCCCTCTCTCTTTCTCTCTCTTCCCGGTTATATACGTTTCTACACTCTTTCTATCTTTTTTCACCCCATCTCGTCAGGAGTTTCGTAATTGGCTCTTCGACCAAGAAGGATTCCCCTCTCGTTTTTCTCATTTTCTCATCGTCGTTCTCGTACTCCCGAACACATTCGACGTCTTGTACGATTGTATATATCGAAACCCGTATTTTCGACAACGAGCAAAAAAAAAGCGATGGGTTTATTGGTAATCCCGCAGCGCGATGGAAATTTCCAAATTTCATTCGATAAAGTCACCGAGCGATAAAATACAAAGAATACCCTTAATCTTATACAATTCCTTGACAAAAACTATAAAAATTCTCCGTATTGAATTAACTATAATAAAAATTAATTCCAGTTTCAATTCAACTTTACGAAATTAAATCGAAAATCACAAAATTTAATATTTTTGCATCTAGTTTCCTTATATTTAGCAATTTCGAGCAAGTACGAACCGAAGTGGCTATCTTCTAAAACAGAAGCTTGCCAGAAACAAAATTACCGATGCTTTGTTTTAGCAGGTCGAGGCCAAAAACCACCACGAGATATTTTGCAGAACGAAGATTCGTCCCTTCCGTTCATGGTGGATGAGAATTTATCGAGCAATTTTCCTCGTCTCGGGCGGGTCGTCACACACGCGTTGAAGGCGAAAAGTTTCTGGCGAGTCCCTCGAGAGCAAAGAGATTCTTTGCTCTCGCTTTCTCCCTATTCCCTCTCTCTCTCTCTCCTTCTCACTCCTCGTGTTTCTCCTTCCCTGATCGCGTCGTTATACGAGCGGAAGACCATATACCTGGAAACAGATGACGAGACAACGAGAAGGGCGCTCTAATGCGAGATGGCCACGATACAAAAGCGTGTTTAGTACCTGTTGAAGGGAACTAGAACAAAATAATGCCCGGCCCAAAGTGAGCTTGTGGCTCGATGGCGAAGAATTTATGTCCCGGAACAAGGGAGACAGAGGGCGGGAGATCTGGCCTCGCGCCCTGCGACCGGATTCTGCGTCTATACGCGTTTGTTCGATGGTTGTTCGACCATCCGCAAATTACTTTTATGATATACAGGCTCGTACCGTAACCTCGAAATACCTGGGAGAGGAAATTCCATTGTACAATGTCTAATGGCTCGTGCGTGACCCGTTATAAAGCAGGCGAAAAAAACTTGTCTAATCTCGTATCGTGAATATAAAAAAAATATATTTTTTTTTGGTTGAGATATTTAACTCGTGAAAAATATTATTAATCCCAATGATAAATTCTCAAAACAATATTCGATTCGGAATTAAGAAATGATGATTGAATGAGAATGGATTTTGTAAAAATTACGAATGTTATTAGATTTTGAATTTTTCGCAATACGAATTGCTCAATTAACTCGGCAAGCTACTTATTAGATAGATCCTTGGAAATTCGGAGCGCAACAAAGCAATCTAGAAATTTCGATTTACAGATTTTTAATTTTTTTTAAATATCGTAGATAGTTGAATGCCTGGCAGTAGCTCCTACTTTTGCCCGAAGCCACGAAATGTACGAGCAGATACGAAGGAGAATAGTAGCAGGCAAGTCTTCAGTTCTCACAATGATGACAACGAAGAAGAAGAAAAAAAGAAAGAGGAAAGATGGGAATTTCGTCTCACGAACTTTTTCTATGACCTCTCTCTCTCTCTCTCTTTCGTTCCCCTCTAACCGTTCACCCACAGGAAAAGAAAAGTTGTCAGGATCTTGCCCGAGGGTGAGTTTTTCGCATCTAATATGGGCGAGGAGAAAAAGAAGGAGAGAGAAAAAAAAATTGATATATATAAGGGAGGAGAAAACTGTGGACGGTGTGTGCGTGTGTGTAAGAAGAAGCTGCAAATTCTGGAATATATGGCTCGTACATAACGTGTGTTCGTCGTATCTAGGGTGTATACCAGGGATACGCAATCGATCACAGCTCGTACGTGCTCGAAAAAAAAGGAATCCTGTGGGGATGGACGAGGAGTCCACCGGCGAGTGTTTGTCTCGGGTTTGGGGCAAAATTCTCGTTTGTTTTTTGTCTGAATGTGTATATATCCAGGCTCGCGTGTGCAGGAACTTCGATGACAGATCGATGAAAATCTTGCGATAATGGTTCACGTTTGTTCCGTAACTTTTTTTT
This sequence comes from Netelia fuscicornis, assembly GCA_946811545.1. Taxonomy (NCBI): domain Eukaryota; kingdom Metazoa; phylum Arthropoda; class Insecta; order Hymenoptera; family Ichneumonidae; genus Netelia; species Netelia fuscicornis. The sequence continues at coordinate 9,006,477 of OX328015.1, forward strand.
TTTATACGAAAATATCGTTCGCAGAACGTGTACCAAATTTCTCAAATTTTGGTAGTTCGTCCTATCTGAAATAAATCTGTTTTTTTTTCACTGTAATTATTGAACGTAATTGAATTCTTTGAAGCATTGATAGACAATTTTTATATTACAAAAATTAAATTTTGAAAAAACAATAATAATAATAAATATTGACAAAAATAAAAAATTCAAAAATATTCGATATTTTGAAAAATTCGATTTCGTTCACCGGTGTTTTGCCAAATTCGAAAACGACTAATATACCAAATTTTAACAAAATCGAACCTTTTTCTATCATCATTTTTTAAATTCTAAATCGAGTATTATTTTGACAATTTAACGTTGGAATAAATAAAATTTTTATCAAGTAAAATATTTTATCCAAAAAAACGGTTTCACATGGTTCCATTCCGTCGCGCTTCCGCCATTATCGCCCAATCAGTGAACGTAAATATGATAAAATATGGGACACGCAAGCATTATCATAGCGTACAATTTTTCCTAACAATTATGAACTAATTCGTATTTTGTTGCTAGAACAAGCCGGACTCGATCTCGCATAATAATGAAAAACGTGCGTTGCGAAAAATATAAAGTTTCATAATAAATATGGACATGTCCTTAATCTCCTACTCTCTCTAACTTCCTCTCCGTTCCTCTCCACGCTTTGTGTATGCAGCAATGAGAACTGTATGAGTTCTGAACGGGTCGCGTACACGTTAGTGTCGAGAGTGGGCGCACTTGAAATCCTTTGGGTAATTCGCTTTAATTAATGCCCCTGAGCGGAATGTTTTATGCACCGGCACGTCAACCGAGACGCTGAGAGAAAGACGAAGAAGAGAGAGGAAAAAAACATCTCCCCTTCATCCCCCTCAACCCCTTCATCCCCCTTTCCATCCCTCGTTCTCCTTTCCGGTCTCTGGTAATCGCGCAGGTCCAAGGTTTTCGTCGTCCTGAACTTACCGTGGATATGTACGAGGGGTATATCCCGCGAAGACGAAGCGTGAATGTACATAGCTACGAGAGAAAAGCTCCCGCGTCTAAAGCGCGAGAGGCAGTTCGCGTTTCCTCGTTTTTTTTTTCATTCTTTCTTTTCTCCCGCGCTCAGACTCCCGTTCTCCCTCCACTTTTTTTTCTCTTTCTCTCCACCAGACCTTCTCCGGTTAATTGGGTTTGTTAGAATGTTTTATGCACCAGCATCTGCCAAGACGTGATTCGCCCGTCAAAGCAATAGCGTCGTACCCGCCTGTACGCGCCTGACGCTCTGTGTGCGTTTCGCTTAATTGGATTTGCGGGCTAAAGCTATGACGTATACCAGAGCCCGCGCGATAGTTAATCTGATGCGGTTTGCAAAATGATGGATATAGTATAAAACGTGACGATATATAGATATATGTATATATTATTCGTACAGAGCAGATCGTCGCTGCTTCTTTATATTCGCGAGAGGGAATAAGAATGATTTCTCTTTGATTTTCGTATGCGGTATGCTCAGATTTGTACGCAAGAATATCATAAGATTTTATGATCGACGGGTAATTCTTCGATCGTTCTAGAATTCCAAAAAATGAAAAACGAAATGGACGACGAATAAAAAAAATAAAAGATTTGAAAATTAAAAAATAATTGTGGACGTCAATTACGAATGAAAATGAGAGAAAAATGAAACGAAACATTATCACGATTTCAACAAACCGATTTATTGTTTCAAATCTTCGATCGTTCTAGAATTCCAAAAAATGAAAAACAACATGGACGATGAATAAAAAAAATAAAAGATTTGAAAATTAAAAAATAATTGTGGACGTCAATTACGAATGAAAATGAGAGAAAAATGAAACGAAACATTATCACGATTTCAACAAACCAATTTATTGTTTCAAATCTTCGATCGTTCTAGAATTCCAAAAAATGAAAAACAAAATGGACGACGAATCAAAAAAAAAATAAAAGATTTGGAAATTAAAAAATAATTGTAAACGTCAATTACGAATGAAAATGAGAGAAAAATGAAACGAAACATTATCGCAATTTCAACAAACCGATTTATTGTTTCAAATTGATTTGAAAGATGTAAAATTAAGCATAAAAATTTCTGAAAGGCGTTTCTTTTTGTGATTTACGAAGGCCGGAAATTATATTTTAATTATTCACGCTGAAAGACAGCCGAGACTTTTATACCTCGCGGATTTTTCCATTTCTCCTTTCATTTTCAACGACAGTGTCAATTAGCTTATTCCACGAGAAGTCCGCGCAGCGAAAAGTCTCGAAGTGGAGTAGAAAAAAGAAGTTAACTTTTTTTTTCTTCCATTAACTAAGAGAGAAGCGCGGTCGCGGTTTTATAGGTCCCGAAGGCTAATCCGGAAAACTTGATTGCAATATCGCTCATTAGGAGAAAATCAGCAATGTGCAAGCGGAGAAAAAAAGAGCTTCTCGAAGCGAGACTCTCATCTCGTCGCTCGAGTTTAAGTTATCGAGGGACAGAAAGAGAGAAGCCGATTCGTTAAATCGCGACGATCGTCACGTTCATCGAATTATTTAAGCAGCCTCACCGTACCGTTTGCCAATGTGACTTTTCTCGTTCTGTCGCCAATAACGGATAGCTCTAAATATATTCCATCGCGAGGATGCATAGAACAATCTGTCGTCAATATCCTCTTCCTCGAGATACAAAGTTATCCTCGACTCTCGTCTCGAGGATTACTGGAAAAATTAAGGGACAATAAGAGGGGATTAAATGCGGTCGCTTTTGCGATAATAACGTCTTCGTCGATCACCTTTTTTTATCTCTTTCTCTCTCTCTCTCGATCTGTCCCTTTCTTGGTCGAATTATTACGTGTGACATGTACTGGAGGCTCATCGTTTATACATTTAGATATAAGTATTGCACTTTTAAACAAAATGTTAATAATAACGATTTTTATATAATAATAACTAACACTTTTTTTTTTAATTTTCATTGGTCAATGTTGCTGGAAGGTTACAAATTTTCGATGAAGATTTGTCATTTCCAATAAAAATTTCTATTACAGTTGGTACGTTTTAAAAAAATTCGTCAATAATTACGTTATTAATTTGGTTTTCATTTTGGCTCCGAAGCGAGTATGTTTTGCTCAAAACATTTCTTTTGTAACGAAATGAAATATCGTTTTGCATTGGTGGGGTGAATCGTTGTGAGAATTATATACGTTTATATATCATAGCCGTGCTGGGTTTACCGAATTTCGACGGTTCCTCGAATAACGGGAATTTTCATCGGCTGCCCATCACCAGAGAAAGCGACAGGAGGAAAGAGAGAAAGGGGAAGAGGGTGAGAGACAAAATGATGAGAAGGGACAATGGCTTCAATTATCGCAACAGAGGGCGTCTCCCTCCGACCGGAACTCTCTTCTAGCGCCACCATCAGATAGACCGATCGATAAATCATTTGATTTCGCATTCGAGTTCAAATGTGATCGCGACAGAGTCCAATCGAGATCGTTTTGTGTCTGGGATGTGACGGACGCTTTGAATTCTCTCTCTCTCTCTATCGCTGTTTCTCCTGTTCCATCTCTCTCGTTCTCTTCGTCGCTGTATTTCGCTTTCATTTCGTCCCCAAATTATAATTAAAACGAGAGCGACGTTAAATATATACACGTATATATACCGAGGGAAAGAGGGGGGAGGGGGGGGGGGGGGGGGGAGTTTACAATGCAAATGGTAAAAAAAGCGTATATCGAGAGTGATCGAACTGCTAACGATAAGTAAAAGACAAAAAAAGAAATTTATACGTAGCTTGATCAATTATTTATGTGAAAAAAATTGATTTTATTCTTGATAAAAAGTTCTCTTCAATTGTAGAGTACATGTTAGTAGAACGAACATATAATGATAATAACAATAAAAAAATATTGACGAATTTACGAAATAAATATCTTGCTTGAAATTTTTGAAAATGTCAAATTGACAAAGGTTTCTCAATTAGTGGTACAATATTTTATTTTTGATTTAAAATATTCTTCAATTGTAGAATACACATTAGTAGAACAAACATATAACGATAATAACAATGAAAAATATTAGCGAATTTACGGAGTAAATTTTTTGTTTCAAATTGGTTAAAAATGTTAAATTGAGAAAGATTTATCAATTAGTCGTACAACATTTTATTTTCGATTCAAAATATTCTTCAATTGTAGAATACATATTACTAGAACCAAACATATAATGATAATAATAATAATGAACAATATTGTTGAATTTACGAAATCCGTGTTGTATTTCGCCTCGCGCATTTTACGTGAAACGTCCCATACATACGGATATCGCTGATTCAGCGTCGCCTCTTCGTCCGTCGCGATGTGTCCGTAGTGAAAATACGAGGGCGAGGAAGCCAGTGAGAATCTCCCTCGACTAATGGACGAAGGGGTAATCTGTAATCGCTAATTACAGCGGGTTAAATCTGACGTATCCACGCGACCAAACCGCCGTGTGTATGTGCAGCCGCAAAGGGCGTTTGGGGGCCTGAGCAGGGTGCGAGAGAGGTTATAGTGCCAATGCGGCCAGTATTCGCGTTCCTCGTCCCTATCTCTCTCTCTCTCTCCCTCTCGCCCTCTCTCTCTCCCACGCACACACACACACAGCGTTTTGGCTGTATAGTGTCGTAGTTGACATTATCCTTACGCTCTCGTGATTAGTACCACGGCGATAGCGAGGCGTCTGCGATGATGTATCTCTCCTATCTATACATGTATTTATATATGTATGTATGTATGATTAAGGATATGCATTTATATATATATACGATCTGCACATATATTTGCACATGTGCATATCCTTAATGATACATACATGTACGTGCACATACTTACATAGTATACCACCCGAATATACATGGATCTGTACGAGAGAATAATGTTACTGCTATTGCTAAGAGCGATGTTCTGACAATGTCGATGATGGTGTACACACACCATGGTTATGTTAGAGAAATCTCAAGACAAAAGATCTTTTGTCACGAGCATTTAACGTCCCATGTGTACTATCTCACTCTCTCCCCCAGTCTCTTTTCGCAACGTAGGGTCCTGCTTTCCGCACGTTACACGCACTATTCTCACCGATTTCCCTTGAGATCGTTGCATATCCCTCTTGTTTCCCTTAGGATAACACATTTGGGTTTATCAGCAAACGTACGGGGACTCGAGGCATAAAAGCGTGAAATAAACGTGGAAAATTTACGTTGCAACAATTTTGACTTTAATTTTCGGAGTATTTTTTTTTTAAAGAAACGTAGGTATGAATATTGTTATGTTTTCCGATTTTTTTAATTAATCTTGACCCCATAGTTCAAGGATTTCCCGACATTGATTATAAATCATCCTCGTTAAGAGACAGTGTAACTAGCGACGAGCTACTTGCACTTCGAAAACGGGATCCGTAAATTGTCTGGCACTGAGCAACCGATCGCCTTAAAATTTGGAGGGTACATAGAGAACTGTGGCATAAAGTGCATGACAGTCTAATTTTTCCAAAATTTTGGAAAAATAAAAACTCAAAAATCTTAATTAAACAAAGGTCCAAGGAAAATTTGTCATTAAAATATTTGTTTGCATAACAATGGGAAGTTAGAAAGGCACGCGCGATAAACGTAAAGCTCGTTAGAAACAAAATTTCTTTCTTTTATTTATGAATTAATAATAATGAGGGTGCATGGAACTTTTTAATACCCATACGTGAGCATCAGCGGCTGAAAGTGGCTTAACCGGGTCGTAATCAGCGGCTCAGATAACGCGACCATCTCCCGTCGTAAATAATCCTGAATTTATCCCGAGAGAGAGAGAGAGAGAGAGAGAGAGAGAGAGAGAGAGAGGAGAAAATTCGGTATCTTGCGAAAATTTCAATAACGATACGTTATGTTCTCTCTCCCTTCGGCTCGTCCATACGAATACCGCGCCAGATCTCTGAGACATAATCCTGTCCTAATGACGTGCTCATTTTTTATCTTCTTTTTTTGCGAGTAATAACATCGCGAATACGTGATAATGATTTTTCCGATGCCACACCACCTCCGGCATCGCGCATATTCCCGTAATATTCCCTCTGTCAGCTTCCCGCTCTTTATCTCTCTCTCTCTCTCTCTCTCTCTCTCTCTCTCTGTCGCCCTCGGGATGAAGACACACAAGTGTAGGATTACTACTTTTTTTTTTCATCCATCCAAATATACACCTATATCCAACGAATCCAGTCATACGAATCCCAAATCTAGATATACGTAGGCTTCTCGCATATCTTTCGACGAGAGACCGCGCCGGCTCCGTCACTCTCGTGTGTGTCGCAGCATTCATAGGGAACACGGGAACAATTCCTCGAGCGTTAATAATCATGCCAAAATCCTCCCTGACCCAGTAGCGAAATGGCTCTTTCCAGAAATACAATGAAAAAATAATATTTATTAAGGTTTCTCAAATTTTTGAAAAATTCATTAATATTTATTATTTTGTTTCGTCTTTTAATTGTCTTTATTCGCGTATTTGTAAATATTAAGATTTGGTTATTTAAAACATTTGGATGTAGTTAAAAATATCAAACATTGCGGTTAAGAAAAAGAAATCAAGAAATTCAAAATTTCGTAGTAAAAGTTTCGCGAGTGGAATATTTTTAGGATATTTTATTAATGTGTAGATTTTTGGCAATTTTTTATTTTTTTGTGCGGCTACAATTTTCATGACGTGCAATTTGTCGTGTGGTTATACACGGAAAAGGCAGATTTCGAGAGATTTAAAAGAAAATGTTTCAAAATTATCGTGCACCAAGTTTATCATATATGTTTCCATCGGATCTAAAGGTTTTTTCTCTTTTATGTTACAGAGATCACGAGAAATTGGCAGGATGTCTGGAGCTTCGAGACTGATGTTTCTTCTGATAGCAGCGTCGATATTCAGCGTGGGTCGAACGACGGGATTTTGCCCGACGACGTGCACGTGCGACGACGAGACCCTGATCGTAAATTGCCTCCACGCAAATCTTAATGTCATCCCGATAGCGTTAAACCCCAGTATTCAACGAATAGTCTTGAAGGAAAATCGCATAAGGGTTGTCGAAGCTGCGGCATTCCAGTTTTACGGTGATTTGAAAAATGTCGATTTGTCGGATAATCATCTCGTGACGATACCGGACTGTAGTTTCGAAGCGCAGAAGCAGTTGGTCGAGCTAGATCTCAAGCACAATCAAATATCGAATCTAACGATAAAAACATTCACGGGACTCAAGTCACTGACGATACTGAACCTGCGTGGCAATTACCTCGAAGAGCTCAAGAGCGGTCTATTTGTCTCGTTGACGAAATTGGAAGAACTGGATCTCGGGAAAAATCGTATCTCGAAAGTGGAGCCAGAAGCGTTTCAAAAATTGGGCGCTTTGAGAGTTCTCTATCTCGACGATAATCAATTGATGACGATACCCTCGCCGGCCCTATCGCCCCTTAACGCTTTGGCCGAATTACACGTTAGCTTCAACGTGATATCATCATTACCGGACGAAGCCTTCAACGGACTAGAGCGCCTGGCTGTTCTCGATCTCACGAGCGTATCCCTCGACAACGTCAGTGAGGGAGCGTTTCGCGGCTTGAACTCGCTAAGGACTCTCAATCTCGGTGCCAACAATCTTCGAGAAGTGCCCACCCGCCAATTGGCCCTGCTGACCCGACTCGAGGAGCTAACCCTGGGGCTTAATTCTTTCGCGGTTCTCCGCTCGGGAGCCTTTCAAGGCTTGACCAATCTCAAGAAACTCGACGTCTCCGCGGCAAAGCTCCTGACAACCGTCGAGCGTGGTGCATTCGCGGATAACGGTAATCTCGAGACGTTGATCCTGAAGAGCAACAAGCGTCTCACTACGATAGAGGACGGTGCCCTTAGTGGATTGCCGAATTTGCGTCATCTCATATTACCGGGTAATGCCTTTAAGACATTCTCCGAATCATTAGTGGCATGGAGCGAACTACGACGTCTCGATTTGAGCAACAATCCTCTGTCCTGCGATTGTTCTCTCCTGTGGCTATCCGAGGTTCTGGTTCCCCGTAATTCCAGTCCCGTTTGTGCCGAGCCCCCGGAATCCCGGGGCAAGCCGATCAAGGGTATGACACCCGATGAGCTGGGCTGCGCCTTCTCCGATCCCCGCAAACAGGCACTTCTCGCTACCCTGTGCGCCGCTGGACTGGGTCTCTTCGCTGGCCTCGCACTGATCCTTTACTACAGATGCCGTAAACGCGTCAGGGATGCCCTCAAGGACTACAAGTGGAAAAATCGGGCCATATCGCGCAAGGAACACGAATATCAGAAGACCTTCTCGGACGATGAGTACATAGTAAGGGCGGCTCATGCGCCACACCATCATCATCATCATCAGGCGCATCATCACCATCATCAACATCAGCAAGCACTGCAACACCATCAACAACAGCTGCAGCAACAACAATTGCAACATCAACAACAACACGGACAACAGCAGGTAGTGACGGGCATAAAACCGATTCCGGTCACGGAACTGTAGCTAGAACTTCGGGCGGCAAGCCCGGGCAACGGTGGCGTCTGGTTCCTGCCTCACGGAGGTAGCACACCTGCCGGTGAGGGTTTTACTTATATCGACGGTGAGACTGCGCGACAGATGAGACGTCCCGGTACCCTGCCCGCCGCCACGAATCACTCAACCTCCATCTCCCAACCCCGTACCAGTCCCGCTGGTTTGTTCTGCAGTCCTCAGACACCAGGCGACATAACCAGCAATGGCTCAGCCAGTCTGAGAACCGGAAATACCAACAATCATCACTCCAGTCACTCTTTGCGAAGGAACCATCAGTCGTCACCTGCGCCAGCACTCCCTGCACGAGGTGACTCTTGCACCAACGAGAGAACCCAACAGGCCAATTCGCGCATTACTAACGGAATGATACCGAGTCATCCTCCACCACCGCCGCGTCATTCGCCACCATGTCCACAATCGTCTTATCCTACCTTACCGATAAACGGTCACGTACCGACCACTCATCACTATCGTCACTACAGAGGCGAAAGAGACAGATCGAGGGATCGAAGCTTGTCGCGAGATCGTGAGATCATTCCCGTAGCTCACAGGGGTGACGGCAAACTCAGAAACGAGACCCTCGAGATGGAGCTGCACGAGGATGATTCGAGCAACGGAATTGGTACTTACAGGGCGTAAGTGAAGGACAAGAATCGTTCGAGAGACGGAAGATGATTAGCTGGACGGGAGTTTGCGTCGCAACACAGTTCAATCTAATGAAGACTGAGTTCAAGGAGGCCACGCTTCATTGAGGGACGAGAATTACGGACGGAAATGCATCAGGACGGTAGATTCCTGTATTATCGACCGTTTTCATCATTGTTTGCATACTATGCGAAAATGAAGATGGAGGCAGGCGATTATGCGTGAAGTGAAAAATTGTGTCAAGTTCGATAATCGAACGGTCTAAAGAGATCTGACGAACGATCATGTAAATCATCGCTCTGTGCACGTTTACACGTATTTATATGTGCTTGGGTCACTGGACATTTGAAATGCGAGATGTATAAAAGCGCGGTCGTGTATATCAGTGAAACAAACAAAAAAAAATTATAAATGATGAGTGCAGCCATCTTATAAATATACAAACATATATATCTATATATGTATATATATATATTTATATATATATATATATATGTTTATATGTACTTGTATATACATACAATATATAAATATATATTCTAAACGTCGAATTATTTTCTAAACGAATAAAAGAAAAAAGAGTAATTAGGCACGAGTATTTAAGAAATATTGAAATATTGTAGTTTCGACGTTCGCGACCGCGACGATAAGCCATTTATCGACTGGTGTGTTCAATCGTCATACAGACGCGTTGATTCGACGATTGCCGACGCGGGTAATTGAAAAAAAAGACATTCTAACGAGATTCAATTGAAAATCATTCCTCCCTGTGTAAAAATAATAATAAAAAAAAAACATTATTATACGATTACCATTAACCTCGATAAGCCCCCCCCCCCCCTATAAGTTATTGTTAGAAAAAATAAATCTCTGATGAGCGCAAGTGAGAATCGGAAATATTGAGTAAATGAATAATTTTCTAGATTTGTTCCCAAATTCGTTGAAAAAAAAAACAAATATTAATAATAAATGAAATGTAAAATTCGAGTTCCAATATAAAAAGACAAAACGATTGAGACAAGAAATATGTAACGTATCTTTATTTTATGAAAATGTGTGAAAAGATATTGCACGAATGCAACGGCGTTTCTCAGCTTCTCGGACTGTACTTTCATTGGAATTCCGTACTGCCAATATGGCGAATGCTCGAAACGAACGAGGCAAAAGGCGAAGAGAAGAAGAGGTGAACGGACCTCGTACTGTGATTTTCCCAATCGGGCGTGGATTGAAAATTCCTCCGTATGCAATCTGTTGTTTGAGCAAAGACGCATATGAATATAAAACGGAAAACAAGGCGTAAAATCCAATCAGAGGATTGACACCTCCCGATACTTTAAAGAAAAAAGAAGAAAAGAAAAGAACGAAATAGCCATTAAAACGCTCCACTGAATTTTTCCGAGCACCGGATTTTAATGAAACAATCCTAGCTACTTGCCAATGCACGAGTTGACCTTTGGATAAATACGGGACAAAAATGTGCAGATTTTATCTCTTTTCAACGCGAATAAAAGTAGAACGTCATGAGAAAAAGAACGAAAGAGATAACTATAAATAACAAAGAGACCTTTGTGGATTAACCGATTCGAGATAAATGGCGGAAAACTTAATTGAACAAAAGAGTGACAAAGTCAAACTAACGGGGCGTGCGCCGATAGGTGAATACAATTTTTTTTTTTAAAACAATTCGCGCTCGATTGTTCGTTTGTCGTACCAATTTTCTTCTCTTTCGTGCTCGACGAGCCGTCAAACGGCCTTTATTTATTTATTTATTTATTCCAAAGTTACGCACGAGAGTTTAATTTTTGTTTATACTTTAAAAAAGAAAAGAACGGAGGGAAAAAGTCGGACGAAAAGACAAACAAAAAGAAGAAAAAAAATGAAAAGTGTAAATCTAAAATTGCAAATCGCTCGAAATTATTTAACGTCACGTACGTGGCGTGTGCTCGTTGACCCAACAAATCATTTCGCTCGAAGGAGAAGCCCCTCGTACCAATACCTCTCTCTCTCTCCTTCCATCCAAGATGGCAGCAGCCGGGACAGGATTAATACTTTGGCATTATCGATAGCTCTCTTGCATTCCCAATTCTCCGAGAGAAAGAGAGAGAGAGAAAGAAACCTCGAAGCGGTTCTGGTAAAAAGTCACGTGAAGATCGTATCCTTTCACGCTTTCTCGTCTACGTGCCAGCAATCCATTTGCCCCCCACAAATCCACGCGAGGCCAACGCTCTCCTGGACCTCCTTCGTTTTTCTTTTTTTTTTTTTTTCGTTGCTTCTCGTACTTCTTCTAACTGGCCACTTTCTCATTTCCTTCTTCTATCTTTCTCTCTATATTTCATCGTTTCATCGTGAACATTTGTACGCGCTTTTAACGCGGGAAAATTCGAATTATCGAAAAATTCACGAATTTGAAAATTATCTTTGTTCTTTTTCCTATGATAATTCTATATATCGTTCACAATGTTTTTGTAAAATGTAAAAAAAAACAGAGTATAGTTCATCCATGGATACCAGACATTTTTCGAACATGCTCATACTTACAAATAAAAACAAATTTTCATTGCAAAAATCAAAAAGCAAAACTTACTAATTATTCCATTTCGAAGTCGCAGATTTGTCACTTTTCGTTCCATCTCAACAAAAATACCCCCCCCCCCCCCCTCCCATTGTATTATCCAACCCCCTATTACCCTTCTCTTCGAATCATTTCATTTTGTAATCCGTTACCGCGTCAAACTATTTTCTCCAAGAAAAACAAATAATCTCGACCGACTACATATGGAAACGGTGATAAAAAAAAATCAATTTATTTTCAATTTCGATGCTGCTTTTACCACGAAGCGCAATATTGGTTAATTTGTTTAAAAGGATGAGAGAACGAGAGTGAAAGAGAAAGAAGGAAAGAAGGAAGTGCCTGTCGCACTTTTTCCATTCGAGGTTATAAATTACTCGCGAATACGGCGATAGTTTCGAACCGACCGCTGCAACTCCCCCCTCCCCCCTCTCCCCCCTTTCCCCCTCGTTCTAGACATTCTACATACTCGGTGAATTTAGTTAGCCCGGCGATGGAGATAGCCATTCTCGTGCGCTCTTCTCGTAAAGCCCATCTCGACATACGTATAGGCATATAAATAAACTTAATATGCAAGAACGCCGAGGAAGAGCGAACGAGCCCGGCCAAGGAAATAAGCTAGCTTCGCGAGTACATATGTGGATGGACGTGTCTGTATGTGTATGTGTGTGTGTGTGTGTGTACTATACATGACACTTGTACACGAGGAAAAATTTATACTACGATCACGAAGTCCACTTTTGTGCTGACGGTTACTCGTTTATTGCGAACTCGCCGATGCAAAAAAAAAAAAGAAAAAACTATACGTGTGTGAGAATGGAGAGGAAAAAAAGCAGTAAACGCGAGAATACGGGTGTATTATTTTTAACGAGCCAAACGAAACGCGAATTTCGTTTTCCAGCTCGATATCTCGTTATCGGGACGAAATGCAAAAACGGAGATGAGATACGCGATTGGAACGACGTATTTAACGCCATTCGTATGAAAAAAAAAAAAACAAGAAAACATTATTCTCGGCATTACTTCGAGTACGAATATAATTGGAAAAATGAATGTCACGTGATTCGATTTTCTTTTTGTGATAAGGGTTAGCTCGAAGTGCAAGATTAATATTGGATTAAATTCCGAATGGTGATCGTCTCCCGTTGCCAAATCGACGCGTGTGTATTGACGAGCGAATGACAATTAAGTGCGAGAAATTTCCCAAAATTTGATCAAACGAATGAGCAACGTATCGTATATTTCTTCACCATCTGAAACTAAATTATTGTTTCGTCGTAATATAAATATTTTTCTTGTACTAAAGAAAATGTCTAAATTATTTGTTCTCGATAATAGAATATCGTTTATTTTTTTCCTTTTTTAAACGATTCTATTATCGTTTTGTAAAAACAAAAGTATTTTTGAACATTCTTTATTCGATGGTGCTCCTGTCACAACACTTAATTAGGTCGAGTGCTTATCGAAGCCCAAAAAAAACGACCGACGAATAAATTCTCTCGAAATATCGTAAAATAAATGAAAAATAAAACATTAAAAACGTATCGTAATACTAGTCAAGCGAATGAAAAAGTAAGAAAGAGAAAGAGAGAGAGAGAGAGTGATGGATCTGGAAGTAACGTTTAAAAATTAAATATTGTCCAAAATTATAAAATAATAAGCAATGCGAAGAAGAAAGAGTGAGTTTGATTGAGAATTGGATGAATTTTTTAAAACCTCGTTGTTTTTTTTGTTCCGTCACTCGTAGCATTCTTTCGTACGAATATATTTATATACGTGTATATATATACGTATATATTTATACATAATCATCGGATGAATTGTTATCTTATAATTCTCATGATCGCACACGACGTAAAAACAAATTGCCAGTTCCCGCACCTGACACGTGTTCCTTAATTATCCGCCAACCCTCAACCACGACAACGTCTTCGACAAAAGATTCCAGCGAATCTTTTGGCACACCGAAAATGAATGAATGAATAAGTAAATAAATAAACAAATAATTACATGATGAAAGAGAGAGAGAAAGAGAGAGGGAGAGAAAGGAAAAATAAAGAAATAAAGCTTGTGACAAGTTGGAGGAAGAAGAAGGTTTGTAAATTCGTGTAAATCGTAGCTCGCCTTATTGAGAAAGCAATACAAAATGAAACTTAACGAAAGAAGACGAGAAAACAAAAGAAAATGGTAATGGAAATAAAAATGTCACCGTACACAAAGCAACAAAATAACGGATTAGAATAGGAGTGTGAGTCGAAGAGAGAACGATACAGAGAGAGATGAGAGAAAGAGAGAGAGAGAGAGGGAACGAGATACGAGATTGTAAAATATTTTGGGAAATTTAGGGGATAGGAAAAAAAAGAAGAAGAAGAAAAAGGAATATGCGCCAGGAATGCAAATCGGGTGCGCTCGTTAGGCTAGCTCGTTCAGATTGCTCTCGTTTCTCTTTTATCTTACATTCTTCATCGGCCCTCTCCGGACTTTGAAGAAAAGAAAAATAAACAAAACCAAAAAAAAAAGAGAAACGCGGCATTACTATATATACGTGTATATGTAACTATAGTTACGTGTAAAAGCCTCGCGAGGGTAATTCGAAGATTTTTTGTGCCTGCTTCCCCTTCTGTGAATATTTTTGGATCTCCCCGAGCTTCTCGAGACTCCTTAATTCTCAAACGGCCAATGCACTAACATTTTTGTTCTTTACGTATCTTTAACACTATTTTCACATCGTCCGAGGCCAAACGGTCGAATAATTCACTGCCAGCACAAGCTTTGGCTTGTATCTCAACAAATTTCTTCCCTTTTTTGTTCCTTGGCTTGACACTTTCGTCGAGAATTTTCCGACGCAAATAAATGAAAATAATGAAAAAAATAAAATAAAATAAAATAAAATAACGAGCAGCATTCTCTCGAGGCAAATGTGCAAATTCTCCCGCTGTAAATATATATACGGCTCTCGATCGACGAGAGATACGAATGCCAGAGAAAGAAAGAAATAAAAAATAAAACAAATCTCATTCACCGTCTTAACTCAATTAAGAACTCTCCTTCATTAACCTTCGAACTGTACTCTAAAACGACTGAGAGATGACGTTTAAAAAAAAAAGTAAAAAAACAGAAGAAACTGGAAGTGCTGATGTATACCGCGCCTCACGCTCAGCGATGCGGCGTCTTGTAAATAGTAGAGATTGCAAATAAAAAAAAAGAAAACAATGATGAGAAAAAACAATGACGTGATCGGGCAAAGTGTCGAAAGAACGTTCTTCGTATACTTTGGATCGGGAGGATTATGAGGTCAAAATAATAAAAGAAAATCGAAGAATGTGCGAACGAGAGGTTTCCCGAGAGCCGAGCGAATCAGCCAGGATTAATTGGGAAACTTTGGGAGTGAATGGAAAATAAATCAATTAAAAAGTTGAAAAAATTGACGATCCGTTCGCTTTGGAATATTTTCTCGCGCACTTGACGAGGAGAACCGAAGAAAAATACAATTAGGTTACTGAATATATTATAATAATGTTATAGGTATATTTCAGCATTATTTTGTACATAAACAACTTTATCAGCGAATATTCAGAAATCATCAATAAAAGAAAAAATCTATATAAAAATAAAATGAAAAAAAATAAAATAAAAAGTAAATAAAACAAAAGTGTGTTCATATCGTTATTATCGAAAAACCTGCTATCGTTCCTTGAATGTTATTAGTTAAAAATAACAAATCCATGCATTAAGTCGAAGAAAATGGCGAATAAATTCGACAAATTTATCATTTTCTAGCACAGGTCGTCTGTGAATAAAATTATTAAAAATACTTGCATATTTTTATAATAGTTCTCGGATGACTGCAAATTATTGGAAATCTTTGCAATCTTTCTTTTTATTTTATCATTTTAGTTTTATTTTCATTTTTACACTTCATAATTTATTAATATTCAAAATGTATATTTAGTCCTGGACAAATCTATTTTTATTCGAATGAAGATTTTGGAGCACGCTACGAACCGGTAAGTAATAAACGACAGCTGTATTTACGACATGATTCACAAAGTTATCGAGACTCGACACAAGTCTCGACAACGTTGAAAAGAGAGTGAAAAGTATTATAGTGCCATAAAAAGGCAACGATGCTCTGTGAGAGAGAACGTGATAAAGTGGGGTAAAAAAAGAAAGAGAGAGGGATAGGCATGTGGCATTATTTTGCGAATTGTGAAAAGACAATAGTAAATGGCGAAGTATTCTCTCTCTCTCTCTCTCTCTTTCTCTCTCCTGCTGGTAAAGTACACGATACAACGCTGTAGGGCGAACAAACGAATGCTCTCTGATGTTGCTGCAACTCGATATATGTATATATACACATGTATATGGGGCATTTAATCTCAAGACGACGATCGGAATAATCCCCTTTAATATTTTTATTATTTTGGGACAAACGAAAAACAATTTCAAAATATTTTCTGCAAATATCACATTTGTTCTTCCGATACGGATAAATATTTGTAATAAGAAATAAAACGTTTCTTATAGATGAAAAGAAATTAAATATGGAATACAAATATTTGAATTCTAATTATGCAATTCGTAAATTCTAATGAAATTTAAAGTATTATTTCGATAAAATCGATATTACAAAAAGTGAATTATTTAGTGATTAAAATAATATTGTTGTAGCAATTAGGCAGTAAATTATTTAGTTTATTTATAAAAAGTATTCCCTGATTTTTCAAAATGTATCCGGCTTCAACAAATCCGCAAAAACTGAGCAAATCATGAAATAGAAGAAGCGAAGTATGGGCTGAACAGAAAATTGGAAAAATTCAGGCAGATAGAAAAATTCATAGCAGATTCGATAAAAAATCAATCTATTAACAAATAATAAATTGCCCACTCCGAAAAATATGAAAACATACAAAAAAAAGTCCAAATTGGTTGCTCTAAAAATCGTCCACAAAAACATCGTTCAAAAAGAATGAAAAAATACATTTAAAAATTCTGCAAACTCACTCACAATTAATTAATTGAAACTATTGGGAAATTGATTAAAAGCTTTTAAAAGTCATCGATATATCTAAAAAAAAATGATAAATGAATTTTTAAAAAAATGGTCTTCGCTTGCACGATTTGCGATGGACGAACCCATAGGTGTATGTGCACGCACACCTGCGGACATTGTTGTAAACGTGCTCGAGACCTCCGAGGTTCGTGCCACTCTGTGAGCTCGTGACTCTTGCCACGAACTGAGAGAGAAAGAGGGTTGTTTCGTATATGGGCTATTATGAGCTATCCCATTCTCGAGCTTGTGCCTCTGTACAGCCGGGTGCCGTTGCTCTCTTTCTCTCTCTCTCTTGTTGTTTGGCTACGACATGCTTGCAAGTGCACATTCCAATTCTTCACGATTAGGACGACGTGTCTGGCCTCCCTGCCTGGTCTGACGCTATGTGTAGCCACGTTGGCTTAAATTTCAACTTTGTCGCTTTCCAGAAACCCGAAACCCTCTAACTCTCTCCCTCTTTCTCTTTCCTACCACACTCTCGTCCTCGTGCCAGACAGGGTTATCGTTCCGTAACTCTTCCTCTTTGTTTGGTGACTCCGGTTGACACACACGAAGATTCCTTGCTCTCTGTCTACTCGCCTCTCATTGCTAAATTCACTTGTCAAGAAGTTATGCTGTCAAGATTTCGAGCACCATTTCCGGATCGTGTTCTCAGTGAGGAGATAAGTATAAGAGCACGCCATTTCGCTGAGGATACGCCGGAACGTAATTATTATTATTATTATGATTATTACAATTTTAAAGTTTTGTATTATTGCACGTGAGCTAATGAAGAACTTGGGAAGGATAATTATGATGCATTAGGTGTAATGAGGTACAGTTTATAATAATATATATTATTTATAGACACTGTTAGTGTCTTTACTGAAAAATATTTGCTATAATATTCGATAATTGAACAGAATTTTCACCCTCCAAAAATTTAATGGTTTTGTTTATATCTTCGTATAATTTTCTCACATTGTTGAACACGTACTTTAATCACTCCATAACAATGTTTTTCGACCAACGGAACGTTCGTCGGAATATTAAAAGTACCCCATTATCGTAAATTTTCATTGAAGAAAATGAATAAAAATTTGCTAATGAATTATTCAACTAGACGAAATGAACGCCGAGTGAATTTATTTATCTTCATGATGGACATTTAATTTTACTTCACAATGTTAACTAGACCTGAACACAATGCATTGTCTCGATGATACGTTATTAAATTTCATAACACATTTTTTTCCACCACAATGAGAAATTTGCATATCTTCAATTATCCATTTTTTGATAACGAGTCATATAATTGCGATTACAACATTCGCCCAGTATTATCACAAACACAATCAGAATTTTGCAAATTCCATTTTTTTAATTAATTGTTCAAAAACATCAAAAATCACAACAACAACAAAAACAAGTCAAAGTTCAATACTTCGATTACAAATCCGATGAAAGTATTAAACTGCGCAAGTTGGGTGTATTAAAATTACATCAAACTATGGCACATATTGCAAAATCGCCTGAAACCGTTAGAAACTGGGTCTCACGCTTCATAGCTGGTGCTCACCAGTTGTCGTCAACTCGTCGCTATTCGAAGAAATTGGATCTGCCAGGGCACGCTTTCTCGGCTTATGCATTGTCCCCGATCTCATCGTCCACTATAAATGGGGGTAGGGTTTAACTCGAAAGCTCTCGTTGCGCAGTGTCTCTTCTCGCTATCAGTATGTATACAGACTCGAAGCGAAGCGTCCTCAGACGCCTCAACCCGTAGTACCGGCACAAGTTAGTGGGTATACCAACCCTCCGGTTACCTCCTGCGTTGACTAATGGAATATAACAACTTTTACCACGTCGCTATTTGTGTTGCACACCGTGAGAGCGTCTCGGGTTATAACTTTGTCGTAGAACTGGCGAAGCAACAACGTCATCAGTTGCAACCAAGGTTCTCCAACGTTACCAGTAAGGTAGCTCGTATACGACCTACGTGAGAAAGTCTTCCTTACGTAGCAACGACGTAAAGCAACCACGGGACATATTATCGTCCAACTTGCGCATATCTGTCTTGATGGGGGATCTCCATTATTAGTATACATGCATACGCGTCCCGCCGCTCTATGTGCACCGTGCGATAATACGCAAACTTTGCGTTGCACCTTCCCAACCCCCGAAAAACAAGGGGTGAAATAGTCGGAGAGAGAAACGGTAGAAAAGCGAAGAAGGATGGGATTGTGAGAGCAATGATTAAAGAGACTGGAGAGAAAAAGAAAATTCCAGCTGTTTTTTTTCTGGACTTCTTTTTGTTCTCTCTTTGGCATGGTCGTTCTCGATCCCGGTGAAAACTCGAGCCATTAAACCAAGGCGGTATCAATCGTATAACAATGTGGTGGGCGAGCGGCACTCGAGAAGACTCTTTCCCGCTTTTCTCTACCTCGGCTTTTCAAGCCTTTTAAAACTATAAGTTCTAACAGTTTTCCCAGCGCAACTCCGCGAGTGTTCCACTCGCGACACTGCGAAAAAATAAAGTGGAAAAGAATGAGAGAAAGCGGGGGTTTGATAGAAAATGCGAGAGGGAGAAGGATACTGGACTCTCTAACTCGAACGACGGTTTATATAAGGGAGAGAAAAATTCAGATGGGTTGACTTCATGGGAAAGGGGAGTGCGGTCGTGTGCGTATGCGCGCATGAGTGTGCGCATACGTCTGCGCACCACGAGTTGAAAGAGCACAAAGACAGAGGTAAGAGTATTACTTGTCTCATTATCGGAACATTCCCTTGTGAGGGTGTCGAAGTTTTTGGTGTTTGGGAAAGCAAATTAGATCAATCGAAAGGAAGACTAACGTAAGTAGATCTTCAGAATTTGTTTTATTCGATACGTAAGGTTTATCGATGAAAACAATGAACAGCAGGGTCAAGGGAAATAATTATTGCAGCATTTTTGGGGTCTCCCTGTTTTCGTGCCTGCCTTACTTCATTATCTACGTTGGACAAATTGTTGAATTATCTGGAGACCAACATGACGCGACAAATGTTCTTTCGTTCACTTCACGAACTCTTTAGTCCTAATTCAATTCTAACGACTTGCTCTCACCTCTTCGACTACTCAATAATTAATAACGCTCGTTAACTCTATTCGGGTATTTAACCTGGCATTTATACCTTCGTTCGAATCGATCGTCTCCGTTCTCGTTGGACGAGGTGCTCGCTCCTTCCTGCGCTAATTGAGCGGTAAAAAACGCTACTTGAATTGATTAATGCCTTGATTATTATGATCAATTTTTTAACTTTTATGGCGTATATTACCAGAGAATTTTCTTAAATGATTCTCGATCGTTCAATTTTATTATAATTTCGAAAAATATCGCATTTTTGACCAAAAAGAAATTATATTTTTTATTGCTACAGTGTGGTAAAAAACGCTGTTTGAATTGATTAATGCCTTGATTATTATAATCAACTTTTTAACTTTTATGATGTAAATTACCAGCAACTTTTCTTAAATGATTCTGGATCGTTCAATTTTATTGTAATTTCGAAAAATATCGCATTTTTGATGAAAACAAATTTATGTTTCTTATTGCTACAGTTAACAATTTACAATCGTTGAAATAAATAACGTAATTAAATAAAATCATACTTTAAGAATTTACGTAATTAGTTAGCATTCTATTTGTTAAAATAGAATAATTTTGTCGATACTGTTAATTAATTTACTTGAGATATCGCAACGTTCTTTAACCCTTTGTATTTCAATGATTTGCATCAACCATGGCGTTCCAATACGCGAAATTAATCGTAAATATTTAATCACTCAAGATCGCTTCTTAATGAAACCTTTTCTAGTAAATAAATCTCGCGTTGTTTTTATTCCGATATTTTTTGTATTTTACACGTGCCGATGACTGATGAGCGCGACGGGGTGCTTCATTGATATCCGGGAGGTGGCGCCCTCCTCCGACCAACGGTGGCGTTGGTAATTACAACAGCCGCTGTCTCGTATACGCCGCGTACCGACTTCTTATCAGTTTTCAGCGCTATAAATCCTACCATGGCTTTGCGAAAGAGGGGGGAAAAAGTATATCAAGCTTCATCAGACTCGAGCTTCCTCGACCACCGAACTCTCAAGGAATAACAATGAGATAAATACGCATAAATCTATACGATCCGCATAAAATTATGTACGCGCGAAAATTCGATATAGATGACTAGTACCTATCGTATGCAGTCTTGATGACAAAACAATGGCATACACAATTGCGTTGTCGTCGTTGAATTCCCAAGGACGTTTTTCGTACCCCACTCTCGTACTCTCGATAATATAGCTGTCTTTTATTCATTTCAAAGTGTTTTATAGTTTTCTCTCGCTTCTACCTTGCGTTCGTCGTTCCTTTTGTTTCACCTTCATTCTTATCTGTCGCCATACATATATACAGGGTGAATTTCATAAAGTGTAACAGGCTTTATTCTAAGGTTGATGAGATCATTACAAACAAAAGTTGCAAATATACATTGGGGATATGTTTAATAATTTACGAGATATGAATGTTTATAATTGGTCCAATCAGGGCGCGCCGAGAAGCGTTGGAGCCGCCCACTTCTGCCCTAGCAGCCAATGCTCGAGAAATAAAAATGATTTCGTAATAATATAATAAATAAAATTAACTGCTCTGAATTTTGCAACCCCAAATGTAACGCCCTATCCTGCGCTATCTCTGCGGTTAGCGCGGGAGTGGGCGGCGCCAACGCTTCTCGACGCGCTCTGATTGGACCAGCTTTAAAAATTTATATCTCGTAAACTATTAAAAATATCACTAATGTATATTTGCAACTTTTGTTTATAATGATCCCATCTTCCTTAGAATAAAGTCTGTTACACCTTATGAAATTCACCCTATATATAACCCGAAAACTAGGAAAGTTTTCATGGGTCGTAGTTTGTGTACGCGCAATTTCCCATAAGCGTTCGCATAAACCTCGATACATCGTGTACATAAGGTATTATTTTTGTTAATGTTAATAATTTTGTTATTATCGTCACTATTATCATCATCACTATCGTCATCATTATTATCATAATTAACATTGTCGTTGTTTTATCGCTGATAAGGAATCTAATACGAAATTATAGTGCAAACATCGCGAGGAGTAAAAACAATTCATTATCATTAGTTAAAGTTCATGAACGTGAGAAGGATCAAATCAGTTGTAACTAACAAGTGTGCAAATTTTTGCGAAGAACCAAGTACTATTTCCCTACTACAATTCACTCGGACGATAATATATTCCGCATGATGAAATAAAAGTTATATATAGACGAAATTTAATCCACGAAAAAGCTCGAGCGTTGGGTATCTTTTAGGAGAAGAAAAATAGCTGTAGAGAGTTTTGGAAAAATTTTATACTTTACAAAATTATATATTCACACTCTTGTATGGGGAAAAAAATCGAAGGCTCCTGAAAAAAAAAGGTTTGCAGAAGCAGAGAGACAACGAAACTGAGGATTAGTAGGAAATAACTCGAGTTGGCGAGGTGGAGAGGGAAGAGAGAGAGAGAGAGAGAGAGAGAGAGAGAGAGAGAGAGAGAGAGAAGCCAAGAATTATTATCATCTCTACCTCTGTCTGTCTGTCTCTCCCCCTCTCTCTCCCTCACGCTATTATACCCCTAGCTAGCGAGTTTCTCGTGGCTTGGCCAGCTTGACCCAGTCACACATCGGCGCTCCTAAGGGACGTATAGAATACAACCTTGCATAATCTCTATATATATATATATATATATATATAGATCGTACGTAGACGCATGCGAAGAGAACAGTAGCCACGAGGAATGATTAACATAACAACCAACGCGCTTGGAACACACTCCGCTGTACTATTCACGTGCATTGCAAGACGCGGGCATAATGCTGATGGCGGTGGTCGGTCTACTCTCCGGTAGAATCGCGGTTACGTACCCGCCAGAATAATTAACAGGAAGATCAGAGTGGAACTGTTAAAGCTCCGAGCGTTGAGTAAAGGATTACCGGAACCTGAGAAGTCGTCTTCCAACTCTGTCAGCGGTATCTCCGGCTATATGACAATGCTACCTACATACGTATAACGGACGAGCTTTACTTATATTCTCCCTGTATAGATAAAAGTAAATCCGTTATTACGAAACCGGAAGGACAAGCGTGATGGAATTAGACGCGCTAAGTAACGAGATGCGCGCACTTTTGACACTCGGCGCTATATTAATATCTTTCAAATGAGACACCCGGTATATCCCCCCTCCCCTCACTTTAAATTTTCACACGCTACGGTGATGACAAAATCATCTGATTATTTAAAGTATTATACAGGACATACCTTATTATCGTCTTTAAACTGTTCTATTTCCTGTTCTAACGCTAACTTCCTCCATCATCCTCGAGAGATCTTGCTCTAGAATCCAGCGAAGATTTTTGAACGCACTCGAAGAGAACTTCGAAGAATCACAATTTTGATATTTAAGCGACGATTATATTCAGCCCGTCGAAGATACGATGATGAATCGTTATTTCTGTTTTCCACCGTATGTTATCGAAATTATAGTTTCAATATGATTTTGATTCGATTCGGTATTGAACTATAGAGGAACTTGAAGGGATGTACTGTAATCCTGTATCCATTTGCTTTCGACTAGAGTTGAATAACGGACGGACGGATGTAGTACATATAGCAAACATATTATGGACGTAACGAAGACGGGGGGGGGGGGGGGGGGGGTTGCAGTCTCCGCAACTCGGTAAAGAGGGACGGAGATGCTCGCGTCCATGGAGAGCATGTCTGACATCGCATCAAAAGTCTGTTATAGTAAAGGCGAGCAACGGCCAGGATAGTGCAAAGTTTCGTACTCGTGCCAGAGCTAGCTCACCGAGGACGTATCATAAATTTATAATGTATTCACAACATGAACTTAATCTTGATTGTATCGAATTTCTCGATGGATAGTAAAACCCGGAAGTGACGACGTCATATATAACCAAGATAGCGGAACATATAAAGGGACGCACCCGTTGCCTCCTGGCTAGACTAGACTTTCCTCTTCCGGCTTAATTGCATGATTTATATATTACAAAAGGCTCATTAATTCAAGTTACTTTGTACTTTGGATAAAGTTTCCGTCGACTATTACTCGCAACCGCGTTAATTTTTAGATACGAAATATTTATGTCAAACAAAAAAAAAGAACACAATTCGTTTCTCCAATTATCAATCTTACGGATATGATTGTGATAAAAATATAAAACGAACGAAACGTAACGAAAATATTTCCCAACGTTTTACCAAAAATGTGACAAATTTCACAATTCGTTTTCACAGTGAACAAATTTGACCCAGTTTCCCGTGACTATATATGTCGTACGGAAAATTGGCTTTGCGTTAACGAGTCGAATGAAGAGGATGGCGGAACGAAGAAAATGAATGAGAAGAGCTTGATAAAAGTATCCAAGGGCATTGAGAAGCTATGAAAGTTGAGATTTTCTTTTTTCTTTTTTTCCAACGACCGATCAGTCGATATTCGATATTTCTCCCGTGAACTCGCTCTGACTGCGACCCTGTCTCTCCTCTTGCCCTCTCCCTACCTCACCCAACAGTCCCGCGTTCCCTCAAGCTTTTCATCTTTAACGAGTGACGAGAGGCCAGAGGAGGGGGTCGGGAAAGCTCGATCAGTTTCGGTTCGTGTGACGTGCCGGCACGTCGCGTCTCGTTGGGTGTGGGAGAGAATATCTGCGACGTCCTGGCGCGACGGCTATTAGCTCTCGGGACCAGATCGACAGGGGGCGCGCGAGTTCAGCATCCAGAGGGCTCCACAGTAGCCTCCGGCCTATCCAGCAAATTGCTATAGATTATACATACATATATATATATATGTATATATATTCATAGATGAAGAGAGGGAAGTACGACGTCGACGTTTTGTGCCCACGTCGCTTCTCCGATGAAAATCGAGCGGTAATAGAGTGACCGTACTTAATTGGCTATTGGAGGAGAATGGAAGAGAAATTTAACGCGGTTCGATAACTAATACAATGACCGCGTGGTGACGACACCTAAAGCTTAATTCGCATATATATACATTCGTATGCCTGTGTGTGTATGAGTATGTATATATATATATATATATGGGAGTAGAGGGGAGTGTCGTAGAGAGGTGATGATATACCCCCGAGGGACGAGCCCGTTAGGATCAAAGTGAGAGCCTCCTGAATTTTCCTTGAGTGATCGTTCGCTTCGTATGAAAACGTGAGAATGAAAAGGTGCAAGAACACGGAGCGGATGATGAGATAAAGTTCCCATGAATAATAAATTTTTTTTTACCGGTATAGATCGTTGGAGAGGAAAAAAAATAATTATTTCATACGATTGGTCGATTAAGGAACAAAAATTTATTTATGTCTGTGATAATACATTATATGTACAGTCTATCGGTGAACTTATCGATTGTCGTGAAGTATATTTAGGGTAGTAAATGATTTAACGATTTGATCAAACTTCGTTATTCTTTTAATTTGAATAAATTTACGTGTCTAGAATGTTGAACAAGGTTTAATGTCTTTGAATTTTTTAATAACATTGAGTACAGTTTGATGATGATTTAAGATTGACCTGACGTTAAGGTTTGGTTCTATTTTGAACAATATTGTTTATATACACAGAGAATTCAACTTTTAGCAAAGTTTAATTTTGATGCTTGACTTAATTTGTATTTATATTGGTCTCGTTTATTTGGGTCGATAAAAGTTGGAGGTGATACATCGATTTTTTTCAAGTCTTGATATCAGTTCGTTTTCAACATATTAAAGTTTAACAGTTCGCAATTTTTTCAGCTCGTTAAAAAAGAAATCCAATTTTATCCTCTCGATACATAAAATATGAGACGTATAATTTATTCTTATTGCACATTTTCGAAACGTCCATGCTCAAAGTAACAAAAAAATAATTGACTTTCACAATCCAGGGTAGAAAACGAACGAGCAAATCATCGTTAAACACCTCTCGGGGACGATAAATTTCTCGTCGAATCTTTTCCAGTGTTACGTTGCATATACTAGTTTTTTTTTCTTTGTCTTCTTTCTTTTACGATTCGCGTTATAAATTAGTATAGGCGAATGTCGTTGGGAGTTCCTTGTAAAATTCTTGAATTCGTGTCGAACACGAATGCATAAGACGGAGGATGTGCAATAAAAATAAAATTTCGCTGAACCACAGACGGAGAAAAAAGAAATTACGCACGAGGAAACGAGACATGAAATGGGAAATAAAAGTTTATAACGGGAAGAGCGTGTGTAGGATCGAAATAGCCACGAGCAGTATGCCCCGTATGTGAGCTCTGGGATTGAATGAGGGAAGAATTTAAAATATACGACTAATATCTGGAGTGCCGGCTTTCTATGGCTCTCGAAGCGCGAGTATACAGAGTACGTCTGTCTCTTGTGCAGCTATAGTTATTATAACGGGATACCCGCCATCTCGTACGAGTTTTGTTACGAGCAGAGAAAGAGCTGGAGATAGAGAGAGACGAAGAGAAAGAAAGAGAGAGAGAGAGACAGCGCCCTCTATGTGTGGAAACAACACCCAAGGGGGCGCTTCTCCGCCAACAGACTTTGATCGTTATGCGAATTTCGGTGCACCCTCGTTCTCTATCCTCATCTCTTCCCCTCCCTCCCACCCTCCTTCTCCCTCTCTTGCGAATTAGAATTGCAAAATAATTCTTTTATGATGTGAAACCACTCCCAACGAACCTGCGCCAGTCCGGAGTCTCTCTCGTACATATTCTCTGACATTGCGATCCCTGTGATGGTCCACGCTCGAAAAAAAGAAAACCAAACATACGATATGTAACATAACTCCATACGTAACGGCTTATTCTCGAGGCATTCAAGGCGCATAGAAACACGCTAAGTAGTACAAGCCCTCGTATAGTCAGCCATCCTGTTTTCCTGTTTACAACGCTCCACGCTCGTTTCCAAACTGAAATAAAAAATACAACACATGCCAGAATATGCTACTGGAATGTTCATTTCCATGCACGCTGAAAAAATAATTTTTTAATCTTTGTTCCAGTTCTAGTTCGAATGGTTCAAGTTTTAGTTTTTGCTTAATTAATTTTAATTGAAGTTTAGTTGCAGAGGGTGCGCTCGTTAACACGAACTCGTTTATAATTAACTAGCCAGCTTGCCACGTACGCTCAGCACTTGTTTAAAAAAATATTTTTATTCTTCTGACCTCGAAGTTAGCCTCTCGAGGCAGGAGGTGTACGTTAAGTAGTACAAGACCGTGTATGGTCAGACATTCTTATTTCCCTTTTCTAGATAAGATCGGTACTTACTTAACAAAAATGAATGCATCGCTTATCGTAGCTCTTCCTGTTTAGAGAGAGATATAAGTACAGCTGTACTTTGCAGTCATAAATTATTATTAACTATGCAATATTTCAAAAAAAAAAATTAAAACAATAATCGCCAAATTGCTTAGTACAGTTCGTTCTTTGCTTCTCTCGTTGAAAGAATCAATCTTCTCAGATAAATTACAATCTCCGTTTTTATTGTCTATTGTGTAAAAACTGTTTATCGTGTAAAAATAAATAAAATCGCATCTACAAAAATATTTTTTTCCAGATATAAGCCAGAATGAAATGCTTGCTAATCGACGTGAAATATCCGTAACATTTATCGATGATATATTTAAGCGAGAAAAATACTGTATATTATCACAGTAAGACCTTTTCCAACGAGGTCGACCAAAGAAGTAATTTCCGTCCAGCAGTTGAGACAGAAGGAAAAAAATCGATGTTCCAAGACTCGCTATAACTTCCTCTTCATACTGCGCAAGCTGTATCAATCTGAAAATCCCTTTGGACGTCTGTTGAAAAGGACGACGCTTTACGTAGTCGTCACTTCCTCCTGTTCGATCATCAAGGGTGGTTAAGGATGACGCGATGAGAGTGAAGTTCAGAGAGATGGGTTCAGCCATGATGCGATACATCTATAGAGGAACAACGCGAGGTCTTTTCCCTTCTTCATCATTTCCGTTCACGTCTACTCCGTCTTTCTCTCCCTCGCTCGTACTCCCCGACTCACCCTCTCTTTCCTTCCCACGAGGTTTAGATATCGCGAATGCATTTGCGCTTGTAGACGGAGTGGTGCGTCTGGGTAATTAATGGCTGATCCGCAAAGGCATCGAGCCAATGCTGATGGTCTCAACCCTCGCAAGCTTCCAGTGCAACCTCCCACCCTCGCTCACCCTTCTACGTTTCCCGCTAATTTTTTGCCATGGCACCTTTCCTTTCTCACCGCAACGCGTACAGCGCCCTCTTTCCCCATGCTCATATACCACCCATAACCTTATCTATACTCGGAACGCGGTACGTTTCTGCGCAGACGCGCTTTTGCTCGAGATAGCTTGCAGATGTTAGCTACGTACCTAAGTTTGGAGAATAAGTTTGCGAGAGAGTTTGTACCCTTTCTTTCTCTGTATACACGTGTTCTCCTAACCCTCATCCCTTGCAAACTTCTATACATTATTGTATGTATTTGAACAAGTATATCGAAAAGGGCGAGGGTAACGAAAATTACAACATGCCATATTAGGAAATTAATTATAGCGACCAAGTACGGAAAATGAGACGTTTTGAGTCAACGTTAAGCCAAGGGGTGCTAAATTGTGTCTTTAGGGAGGGATGATATCACGTTTCGTTATGTCATTACACGTTTTTCATAGTTTTGTTAGTTTTATCAGTGTCAGAGAAAGTACGGATGGCGTTTTCGAATCACTCGTCGCCTGCAACAGTATTGTCAAAATTTTGGAAAAAAACCATTTAAGCCACTTTTTACCATAATTCATTAGATACCCTCAAAATTTTAATGCGATTGGTTGCTTAGAGCCGGAGGAATTACAGATCGCGTTTTTAAATCGTTGGTCGCATGTAACATTCCCAAATAGAATTTTGCTGTTGAAAATAAAAGCACTGATCACATAGTTCATTATTGATTAACAAGTTTGTAGTTGGATATGAAAAAATAAATATTTACTTGGGTCAAATAAAACAATTATAGGTAAACGAATAAATGGTAATAAAACAAAATATTCATTTGCTGTATTCAGTTTGAGGTTTACGAAGGTTGATAAACAATTTTTTGTTAACGAGAGGCTCGGAGTTGGATATCGATACAGTTTCCCATGGACTGTCTCGTGTATAATCCCATCGAAATTAATTACGTGGCAGCATATTTTCCCCGTTGTATAAATAAACGATGGCATTTTCGCTGATAGAACTGTTGACATAAATCAGAATTAAGGTAAAAGGGTGCGATGATTATTTATTGTTTCGTTTCTGACTAATATTCCTTCGACCTGATTTTTTGGCTATCGTGAGGAGACGCTAATGAACAAGAGGGAGGTGCATTAAGCCTGCCAGCTCGCTTAATGAAGCGCTAATTATGAACGCAATAATTCTGTTTATTAATTCGGCAATTCAATTTCGCGAACTCTTCTCTCCCCCTCTCGATCTCTCGCCTTCTCTCCTCTCTCTCTATCTCTCTCTTTCGCGCCCTCTCTCTTATTCTCTTATCCTCAATCGTACTCCGGTATAAAATTAACCACTTCCACTGTCGCCTTCAAGCCGTAAATACAACATATTCTCTGATGTATTTCACGAATGAATTTTTAATGTGGTTGAAACATAATAATATCACGAATTCGTTAATTTTCAAAAATGTCAGATTAATACACCGTTAATTTTATATAAAACTTTTCGAAAAAATGGCGTTTGCTATATCTCCCTGCATTCATAGTAAAGTTAACATATCTCCATTAGTCTTGTAAGAAGTCGTATAAGAAAATTCAATTTTCATCTTCGAGTCTTTTACTTATAGAGTTCCTTCATTTTTCTTTTTCAATTACCAGTATAAAATTTACAAAAAAAAGCACGAACACAAAAAGAATATAATTAATTTTATACATATATGAATAAATAATTTGAATGGAATATAAATATAGTTATCATATTTAATAAAAAAAATATATGTATATGGAATATAGCGAAGGACTCGCGTGGAATGGAAAAATCTGGAAAATGGCACGGTGCCCCACGATGAAATGGTTTGGTGGATAGAGCAATTCTTTAACCCCCTAACGCTCTTTCGTTCTCTCTATATTGCCAAGTCGTATTTCACAATTCCACGAGTCCATATATATATATATGTATATACGAGTGCTCTCTATCGTCGGGTACTTTCGCTCTCTTTTCTGTCCCTGAACCAGTACACGGGGGTCCGGGACACGCGACGAGATTGAATTTTAATTTATATAGAAGAAAACCCTGTCGATTTGGCAAGCTCTCCGACATTTTTTCTTTCTTCTCTCTTTTTTTTCTTTTTTTTTATACGCGAACCCAGGCAAACGTCTACATTTATTCCGCATTCGATTTCCCTCTCTTCACAATCCCTCCGTATTATCGGTTATTCTTCGAGAAAATAGAAAGTCCATATTGTGCAAAGAGTTCTAAACGCTGGAGGGTAAGACGCGAGCTTGAGTGAGAAATGGCGGTTGCGGAGGTACGAAGCGGGGGAATGGTTTCTTTTGATGAAATTCGTGTTGCTCGATCGTCTCACGTCCGCACATATTTCGTATTTGTCGTCACAGAGAGAGAGAGAGCGATCGAACGAAATTGGCTGTGGTTCTTCGGCAACGCTGCGTTTTTTGACGAAAATATATCCGTCAACTCGTGTTTGCACGATCAAAGTGATCGGGAGACGCGAGACCTCGATCTCGGACCTTCCACTTATCGATTTTTTCGTATGGCCAAAAGTTACATGGAGAAGTGATAGAGAAGGAGGGACACGTTTTATCCACACTTGCTACGCTCTTTGACCGTAATCCGTCATCATTTCTGTCGTTCACCATCCAGGAACGAACGAGGAGTGTATAATGCCGGTAGAATATCGTCGCATTTTCACAAAGCCCAAAGATCTTGGAAATTCCACGTTTTCAACATTCGTGCCACGTACGTTTTTATTATTAAAAAAAATAGAAAAATAGAAAAACGTTGCTATGTGTCGTTTAAACCCTTGGAATTCTAACAAAGTCGAATATTCCCAGGAACTATTTACATTTCAATTTTCAGGAAGCGAGAGCTACGTAAAATCTTTAAAAACCGTTGAGAAATTTCTTGCAGTTATCTTTGAACGATTCGAATAACAACGAGCACAAGAATGTCAGAAATTTTAGAAAACCAGCTTTAATAAATATACAAATTCAACGTAAAAATGTTAATCTTTCGGATCTTGCTCTGGGAATCTTTCTTCTTCTAACAAATCCATTCAAAAGCTCAAAAATTTACATGGAGAAGCTACGAAAACCGAGCTTTTTCGACATTTCCAAACACGATTTATTCAAATCGATACGGGTGATCTAGCGGGAACCTTTCGCTATCGAATGATTCCACAAACTCCCAATATCTATCGAATAAATAAGCATATAGCTATAAGACTCACAGGCTAGATCGCGAGACAAAGAGAGAGAGAGAGAGAGAGAGAAAGAGCGAAGGGTCTCTTGGCCAAATACTATCGAACTTTGTCAAACTAAAACAACGATCGCTTGTTCGTCAGAACGAGCTAGGTATAAGGTACGGGCCGGGTATTCGGAATTCAGCGATATTCGAGATGTATTCGCGGTGCGACTTGACAAAAGGACGACAGGATGAGTTCGGCTAAGGCGCGAGAGCATATAATATCGCAACGAAGTTTCGTGAATTTCTTGCGATCTGTCCTTCCCTCTCTCTCCCTCGTTCTCTCTCCCTCTCTCTCCACCTTCCGCGACACGATTATACTACTCTGCGACGACGACGTCGACGTCGCGGATTGCGAAGAGTGATATATCCCTCTTTCACCGCATTCGTGGCTTCGCCGAGGATTTTGTACCCAGACATGAACACACACATACACACACTTCATGGACGCACACGAATATATATATATATATATACAAAGAGAGGGTGAGGGAGAGGGAGAGAGAGACGGTGAGAGTTCGAGTGGTGTAATCAGTATGCCACCGCTTCACGATGAATATGGATTCTCCTCGCCTGACGGGTTCACGACTTGAGCTAGTAAAGCGAGTGTTGGGCGCACCAACGCTTTCCCCACCGTGTATTCGTGAGGGATTGTACTACGTATTATAGATATATATATATATATATTTATACACGTAAAGCTGATAGGAATGGGGAATGAGAGAGAGAGAGAGAGAGAGAGGGAGAGGGAGAAAGGGAGACGGAGCACTCAGGGCGAGAAATTCACGAGGAAAGGGTTGTAATTAAAAACCTGCGTATACACCTATAGCTTTTGTGGAGATGTAGCAATACAAGCCACAAAGTCAGTATATATATGCATAGGTGTGTATATCTGCTGCCTGGGTGCGTCCGTCTGAAGAAGGGTGATTTTTTCAACGAGGACTTTTTAAAAGTCGAGAAAAGTTCGTAACTTGAGCAAGTGAGCATGGAGCTTGCTCCAGAGTAACGAGGCCAAAGCTTATTGCAATATACACTCCGTATACTCACTCGCTTGGAATTAGGATGCTAATAATGATAATATAAAGATATCGATATCGCTTATCACGGTCCTTTCGATTTGACGATTTTATTTCCCTCTAACAACACGCGAATGTAGAGAATTGCAATCGTTGCTACGAATTTTGACATCGTCGACTTTGATACGCGCACATATTTGCGTTTGTAATTTGTTACTGGAACCTGATCCTTCTTCTTTGCTCGTTTCTTTTGTTTGTTTATTTACTGTTCTATCGTAACTTTTCCTAGCCAACGAGCTGTAACGATGCAAATTTGTGTTCGCTTGGGAATGAGTAAAACGACTTTTATATTCGAAAGCTTATAAAATCTGCGACTCGCTTCTTTTCGTAGTTTACTCGTGAACCACAGAGCAGTTTATTTCCAACCGTAGTAACGCTATGAACAAAATTCTTGTCATCGTTAAAAATTAAATATTGACTTTATTGCTCATAAAAATCGAAATTCTGTCGAGTAAATCCATTTACATCACTTTGCCCGATTTATCAACGCGCGATTTACGAGTTTGCATTTATTCGTTCGTTCAACGAAGGACCTTGCGGTAATGTAAAAATCAACGCTGCAGGACGAACCTTGCAACTCGGGTGTACTTTTTCCCCGTGCGATCCCGTATCAGCGAATCGCAAGTGCGAGGATGATACACTTTCGAAACCAAAATTGGAAATTCAGAGGACGAAGGCAATTTCAAAATCGGGATTTAGGCATGCAATTTCGTAAACCGAAATAGGGGAATGCGGGAAGGATCCAGGTCGAAACCAAAAGCCGCAAGTTCTCTCGTAGATCGTGGTCTCGCCATTTTCTCTACGCGTGATCTCGCTGCGGAAATATAGCGAATATTATGCAGAAACCATCGAGTGGTATCGTCCCGCAATGAAATCGTTTGTGGATTCCCGCACAGGACATCGAGCCACCGAATGACGTCCTACTCGAGTCCCTCACGCAGAATATTTTATCGTATGATGCCGAACACCGTGCATTCCCTGAAATATCTCTGCATAGGACATTCCTCGTCGACCTTATCGACCCTCGTATCGTCTCCCCCCAATTACCCCTCGAACATTTTTCGTCCAAGAAATTCCTCCTCGTATTAACTCTCTCTCTCTCTCTCTCGGTCGATCCTCCACAAGATACCATTATTCCTCATAAATTCCCATGTATTCTAGGACATTATTACATGGGAAACGTACAGAAATTTTCAATACCGGAAATAGAGCAGTGTTGGTGATAAATGCAGCAATTTGGCGGCTTGCTTCTCGGTGAACATGAGCCCCAGCATCGCGGCACGGGACAGCTGGCGCAGTTTACGAGATGTGCGCGAAATGACAGAAACTGGTCCAACGCTCTCCAAAATCTCGATTCTACTATATACGTTGTGGATATACGTTGCCTCGGCTGAGGCGAGAATACAGCTATATTTATGTATCGCCATATATAGGTTTATAACCGACAACCGAATTCTTGCATATACAATATACGAGTGTGCGTGTGTGTGTGTGTGTCTATATATAGGAGTATACGTATACACCAAATCCGAAAATACAAGCGCTCTATAGTACGTCCAGTATTTGAGTGGATGCAAGTGTGGGTAATCGCGAATCTCTGGTTCACCAGAGCAGGCTCTAGCGCAGTTATATACCAGGCAATACTAAAATTTATTCTCCATGCTCTCATTTTTCTTTTTTGTGCGTATATAGACCTCGGGCCATTCCCTAGTACGAATGTGCACGATAGCACCAGGATAGACGAAACACCATTGTTTTTTTATCACTTTTATTTCTTGAAAAAAAAAGCAAAAAAAAATGAATTAAAAAAATTAACATTTTGTTTTCTTTAAGTTCCTCTAACGAATATTTTCCTTCATTTTGTAATGAAAATGTCACGGTGGCACGAATAAAATCTCGTGGACGATGCGATCTTCGCTATTTCCCATCCCTTAACGAAATAACACAGTGTGCCGTCTCTCCTGGAATTATACCTGCGAGTATTCGAGAGGAGATTTGTATCCGTGTAGCCGATAGTTAATGTTTGCGTGTACGAGATAGAGAAAGCGGGTCTCTGCTCTAGAGAGCAAGATGAGTGTGTGCCTTGTCGCTGTGTGGATGGGATCGCGAGAGATATACGATCGAGCGAACGTACATCGTTTGTGCTACGAGTCTCTGCAGTTGGAGAGAACTGCTGTTCTCCGTGTGCCCTGTTCAGTTTCCTCTCTACCCTTCTGTATACCGTTGTGTATTTTGATACGCTACCCTCTAGCACCTTCTCTTTCTCTCTCTTTCGCTCACTCTCTCCGTTTCATCCCCCTCCCCCCCCCCCCTCTCCTTCCCCGCGCCGGTCGCTGGGTCAGATAGCATGGATAAAATGCAACGAAAAATTAATTGCCATCTATACGAATGAGTTCCGAGCATACTCAAACATATATAAAGATACACACACACACACACACACACACACACACACTTATATAACTATAGTTTTATGCGTACTTGGGGACGCATTAAATTCATACGCAACACGAGAATCTCGACTATATACCCGACTTCCGTGTTCTTTTCTACACGTTGCCTTTTTTTTATATCACTCTTGAAATGTGGAGAATTGAAGTGTGTGACAAGTAGCCACTTTATCGCCGAAAATATAGCAGTGTCATTTGTTTAGTAGAGCGCTAGAGTTTTGACAATTTGCAATAATAAAGCCTAATAATTTTATAAGTATGTTACCTAGATTCGATAGGCACGGAAAATATCCGGTAAGGAATACAAAAAAAACTTAAATGAGGGATGAAAGGGAAAGATTTAAGGGCTTCGAACGTATTAGTTCAAATGTGCACCACAAGATGGCGCCACTTGCCCAGTGGAAATGGCGGAGTCGGCCCAACGGATGACGTCATGGCTTGAAAAGTTCTGGCGCAACTATCTCGTCACTGGGTCGCTTGAAGAAGAAGTGTCATGGAGGAGTATTCCGCAAAGCGCTTTGGACAAACGTTTTCTCGTTCGAGGCATTTTAAACGGCGTGGTATGTGTCTCACTGAAATTCTATTACGAAACTGAATTTCGCGGTCTTTGAAGTTTTAAGCGGATTAAAAGGTCTGGACGAGAGTCTCTGGGACACGCGGTTTCTCTCTGTCTCTTCCTCTCTCTTTTTTCTCTCTCGCTCTCTTGCGTTTGCTCTTCCATTCTCGGCCAGGGCGCGATCCCTATTCGTGTAATACCGAGACAGCACGGAAAATATGTGGCGAACGAGTCGCCAACACGCGATTTTTCTGAGACGAGTCTAGTTTTTGCAAGAAGGCCTCGATGCGGTTTTAGAATTGCTCGACAATCGGCTGCAGTATTGAAAATTGTGCTGAACAAGATTATCGTCGTCGTCATTTTTTCAGGAAGAGAAGAGAGAAGAAAGAGTATTAACATTTTAACTGTCAACTCGTAAGAACGATCGTCGATAATGCATAAGTAGGTGATTTGCACCTTCGTAAACAAATTCGTCAAATTTATTTGACAAGTGTCAAAGTTCTATTTATGACATATTTTTCTATTGTTCATTCGTTTTTATTCAATACTTTAATTTTATTCCTTTCGTGAACGTCCAATAAATCCTTTAAAAAAACATACTGACTGGCGATAAACGACATTTATCGAGACAAACGTGCATCGTGGTTAAAGCTGTATACATCTTGGCTTAACTCCCGATCGTTTTGTTACACCAATTTATTATTTATCGATTTTTGCTGTCGTGACGTTAAGCCTTCGTTCGAGATTGAGCCTTACATCTATAATACCTTATTACACCCGATCGGGTTTGAGATGCTTTCGTGACTACAGAACTTGGAGCCCGCTGACGTCACGAGTCTAATGCGAACAAGAGCGCAAGCGCTTTGCCTCGTCGCAGACAAAAGCTATACCTCAAACGTTAAGGCTCGTGCACGCCGAACGAGAGACCACATGGTGCGTCATTCGCCGCAGCCAATGCGAGTGCGCCGTCGATTATCCGGATTGGTCAGAATCCGAGCCTCCGGCTTCCATTGGCCAGTCGGTTGACACGCCCACTTTACTCTCCGTTGTGAACGCCGCCAAATCTTGGGATCAGGACGATTCTCTGGCTGTTTCTCTCGCTGTTGGCATCGGCTCCACCCTGGGTCCACTAAATCATTTGTCAACCACTGTTCTCTATCTCTTTCAAGTCAACTCTTGGGAATTAATGAATACCGGAATGAAATATACTGAAACTTTGCGGTGATCCAAAACAATTATCTATCCCAAGTTTCTTTGTCCTTTGAGTTTTATGTTAGCTTCGTATATTTCGAGAGAGAATGCTCATAAGAAATGAGAGTATGGAGTATAAGACGATGTGCTTTAAAGACACATTAAAGGAGCGAACGCTCGAGTGAGAAGAGTGAGAGAGGGAGACGAAAACTCCGGTTCGCTCCTTCTCCTCCACCCTTTCTCTCACCCTTTGTTACAAAACAGAGGAGATAATGCGGAAACGATGGCGAAACGAGAGAAAGCGTTTCGAGAATTGCGTATCTCTGTCCCTCTCTCTCTCCCTCTCTATCTCCCTCCGTCGCTACTTCGCGGGTTATTAAACTCGCATCTGCACTCCAACACTCATACCAGCGATGTTTCCCAAAATGCAGAACCCTCGCCCACCGCACTGTTTTTTTGATCTCGCGTTACTGCCTGAGGAATTTGATAATTTCATTCAGATAACGAAGAAAATCTATTTCACCGGAATTAATCCGAATGATAAACAGACATTCGAATTATAAATTGTTAACATTTAGAGGTAAATTCAAAATAAAATAAAAGAATTCGGACCTCTCTCCGAGCGATGTTTATTATAAAAGCTGTAGGTTCTTACGATTATAATTAAAGAATTTGAAATGATGTAAAATTCGTAAAATTTTTATTTATTTATCGAACAAATCTAAAACTTTTCGTCCATTTTGCGAATATACCGTAAGAATTTATACGTTAATGACGAATGGACGTCCTTGGATGAAAAATAATTCATTAATCACTATTATCAATGTATTTGACAACACAATTTATCTCAGTCTTTGAAAACCGAACGGAATAATGTCGTCAAAAAAATTTCACGCGACGCGTAAAAACGACACCCCTCATATTTTGACATTATCTTCGCGTGAAAATCGCAAACGCGTACCCAAGTTAATAAAATCAATGGTTCGCATTACTCGACGGATTAACGCTCGGTCAAAAATTTAATCCCTTTTTTTTGTTTTTCGTCATCGTTTTTGTTCGACTCGTTCCGGATGAATGACCACGTGAGGGGCGAAGGGACGAGGGAAGGATATTTCATCGACTCAAAAGACCTTTGCCAAAAGACCTTTAGCGACGTAGGCGTTCAACGATAAAAGGGCGGGGGTGACTCGCACTCCGACCGGTCTCCCTTGCGAGAATTCGTTCAACCGTATAAGAAAAATAATAGAAGCAAGAGAGCAGCGAGAAAAATCGTATATATGTGTATACGTACGTATATACGCGTGTACCGACAGTGAGAGCTGCCGGTGGTTATAAAAGATTTTTTGGCAAGCGAGAGAACGCTCGGGTACCCAAAAAAAAAAAGAATTCTCACGTAATATAACGTATACTTTAATAATGGCTCGTAATTCTTGGAAACCCTTGCTGGCAAACCCGCATAGAGCGCCTCGAAAAAGGCGGGAAAGAAAAAAAATTCAAAAAAAAAACAAAAGAAGCGAAACGTGCGTTATAGCTCTTTCGTACCAGGGAATAAAGAGGTTCTTTCGGAGAAGCGTATACAAGATGCCATCGAGCATCGCGGTGAAGGAAACGAGAACTACGAGAAACAATTTAATGCAATTACGTAAAATTGCAATTTATAACCTTTCATCAATTTTAATCAATAAATTCCTTACGCGTCTACAATTTACAAAAATCATCGAATTAAATACAGGAAAAAAATTAATATATATATATAATAATTATACCACAATTACAATTCTTCACAAATTAATTCAACAATTTATTCATAGTTACAATAAACAAACATCCGCCAGTATCGATTTTACGAGATTAATTTATGACGAAACGACGTACTTGCAATTCTTTTTCCCACGTTGCACGAAATAATAAACATACGAATAATTACAGGAAATAAAAATATTATTTTCGTATAATTAATGAGAATTTGTAATAGCGATACTTTCGTAAACGTGGAACAATATTTGGCTTGAATAGCGATGAACAATAATTATTTTAACCTCTCGTTAACTTAATTTCAAATTACGGGCGTCTGTGGCCCGCGGCTATGTAGATTCGGATGTTACGTCCCTCCTATCATGAATATATACATATATATTCGACGAACTAGCGTACTTGACGTAAACTCTGCTCATCAAGTACATAAATAGCGTGTTATACGCAAGGGAGGATGTATAACACGCTGTAGGTAGGACACATACGTCTCTCTGTTATACGCAAAGTGCCTACATTCACTCGTGTGTGCCTAAGACGCTGGAAGTAGCTTCAAGACTCTATATACATATATGAATATGTATATATGGTTGTGTTTGTATCCAGGGTTGACGATAGGAATATTGCGATGTACCAGGCCTCCGCTTCGCTCTCCAAAGGCGTGTAGATTATAGAGATGCACGAAGGGAGGTTTGGTGCTGCTTGAAAGCAAAGGCATCGAATTTCTAATCCCTCTCTCTCTCCTTCTCTCTCTCTCTCTCCTTGCTTTTCTCTATGTGTTCGAGCAGATATTCGGTCTAGCTAATTAACCTCTTTAACGCCACTAGATAGAATATCGGGCAAGTTGAATTTCGAGATATTGGATGTCAGTCGCTAAATAAGATTAAGATGTCGCTCGAGGGAGTGAATTTCGTTTGTCACACGATCGTTGAAATTTATCGACGCGGTGACAGTTTTATCAGTGTCATATCACTGTATATCTACGAACAGAAAAGTCACTCGGTTGTCACCATCTTCGTAATGAGCCATAGAGTTTATCAGAGCAACGGAACAGTCACGATGACTGAAGTCACCCGAGCTCGACTATAGCCCTAAGGGTTGCATCTGCCACTTTGCACCCTTATTCCATTTTCCTCTCAACTCTGTAAAACTTTTAACGAGCTTGTCGCAACCCGGAGTGCAATGAACGTAGTGACTTATCAAATGCGTTTTCAGCTACGATAAGTTCACTTTTTCATTTAAACGGAAGAGCGTCTAAGTGCAATAAAAAAAAATAGATATAATTGCTGAAATATTATGAGTGAAATTATTGAAACGAATTGGCCAAAAAACAATCTTAAAAAAATGTCGATGTTCTTCATCAACGTTTATTAATGTACGAGTGCATTGACCTTCAAAAAGGTCAAGATTGTGAAATCGAGCTTTCGATCTCGGTAAGATTGTGAAATCGATCTCGGTAAGATTGTGAAATCGAGCTTTCGATCTCGATCTTTAAATCGAGAATTTGTGGAATTGAGACGGAATTTCTCATGTACTGCAATCAACGAGATTTCTTCAGGGATTTATATTAAACGGTGGGATAGTCATCGCTTGAATTTATTTATAAGTACGTCGTTCGATAGTACATAATCGTCGAAGAAACTTATACGCATTGCTCGTCGGATGATCGAAAAAAATGTGCATAAAAACGGACTGTTGAAGGTCACTGATCTATATTATCATAATCGCATTATCATAAAACTTGTTTCTTCCTTTTAAACTTATCTTTAAACACATCGACATTCTCATTCCTGTTTAAATTCTCATAGGCACAAGAACATTGCAACACATTGGATAATGTTGTGAGACAGCACATTTGTCATTGATTGTATGCAAATTCTTGAGAACCGATTGCAGTTTTGTTTTACAGCTAGAACTCGTCTAATTTACACGTTCCATAGTAAATAAGGGTAGGATACTACTTTTAGGCAAACTGGCCAATTCAATGTTTAAAAAATTTGATTTTTTTTTTAACAGACATGAATAGTTTTGGAAAATATTTTAACTATTGATTTGCTTAACATTTGCTTGAACTTTTCAAAAATCTGGTTTTAAGTACTTTCACAAACCAAGGACACTTAACAGTTTCGTAAAACCGTGCCAAAGATCGACATAACGCAAAGTAATATATTACGATTTATTTTATCTAAGAAATAACAAAAATTAATTTCTGATGCAACATTTTGTATCGTCGTGTCTTGCGCAATACAACATCAGTACGAATGTGTCATCATCCGGCTGACTCGTCATGAATCTCAGAAGCTAGCCTGTAACAAGTGAAAATTGTTATTTTTATCGATGAGTGAATTCTTAATTTTTCTATGATATTATTGTCCAGACTAAAATCCGATGGAAAATTGTTTCCGCTACATAAATGATTACCTCGTTAATTCCTGACAACGTCTGCGACTATCTAGAGGATAATGAATAATAAAAACCAGGAAGTTATTTTTATTCTCATTTAAAACTTACAAAATTAATTATCCTGTTTAGAATTCGAGAATCATTTCCCTATCACGGTTTCGATTAATTATATCGTTACAATCTACGTTATGCAAAAACTTAAACATTAGGAAATGGAAAACAGTGGAAACAATAAACAATAATAATTCGAATCTCGAGTAGTCAAAAAAGTTTGTTCCTGTTATACGTCGCACAAAAATATTGAGAAAACTAATTTATCAACGGACTACCTTTTTATAAGCTTGCGACATCTTCCTAGCGGAGTTCGCTGTCTGCCCTTTTCACAGGGTACACGTAGAATTTCGATTATCTCACCATTCGCGACTATTATCATCGAAATAATCGCCAACAAAACAAGAAAAATGTAACTGACGCTCCCTATTTTCATTTTCCTCGTGTAACGAGAATTCCTGACAACATCTGCGACTATCTAGAGGCTAATAAATAATAAAAACCAGGAAGTAATTTTTATTTTCATTTGAAACTTGTAAAATTAATTATCCTGTTTAAAATTCGAGAATCATTTCCTTATCACGATTTCGATTAATTATATCGTCACAATCTACGTTATGCAAAAACTTAAATATTAGGAAATGGAAAACAGTAGAAACAATAAACAATAATAATTCGAATCTCGAGTAGTCAAAAAAGTTTGTTCCTGTTATACGTCGCACAAAAATATTGAGAAAATTAGTTTATCAACGGACTACCTTTTTATTTTATAATCTTGCGACATCTTCCTAGCGGAGTTCGATGTGTGCCTTTTACACAGGGTGCACGTAGAATATCGATTATCTCACCATTCGCGACTATTATCATCGAAATAATCGCCAACAAAACAAGAAAAATGTAACTGACGCTCGCTATTTTCATTTTTCCTCGTGTAACGAGCGACAGGAAAAAAACGTTCAGTGAAAGGAGAAGTATATTTCGCTGCTACTAAGCGTGAGCACGAGCAGTTATAAACCGACTGTTCGATATCTGCGATGCTGTTCTCTTTTATATACTCGCGAGCTCCCAGATGTATTCGATTACATGCATTTCCTCGGCAATTAACACAATTATATGAATGATGTATCTGTATATATTTTAGTAAATATTTACGAGTGTTGCATGGAAGATAATGTTTAACCGTGTACATAATAAATTGAGAACAAAGTGTAATAATCAGGGCAGATTTACATACAATTATACGATGAATGGGCGATTCTAAATCTATTTTTAAAATGTTAATATGAAATTCTACATCTTTGTAATAATTTAGATTACTACTCATTATTAAAAATAGAGGATTAATCAAGCTATCAAAAGTCTCCGAGATTGCTATTGAACATCGTCAGCGGATGGACGAGTATTAGCCAAATTATTTTTGAATCCAATTAGTCGTGAAGTTTTCATAAATTCGATATTTTCATCAACTATTTATGAATAAGTCATAGAAAAATGTGTCAATAACTTACTGATCTTATTCCAATATCGCGACAACCTCTAGGAAATTCGTGTGGGCCACGTCTGGTATGTGGTGGGCAAGGTGTATGTATAACTGCCATGTCAACAGTCCCAAGAAAAACAACAATAGTCGCCACCAAAACCAAACAAATGTGTCGAAGATCTAGTATCTTCATATTTGTTTTATTCGCCTAACTCGATTATCAAAATGTAAATTCCCAAGAAACAAGCAGAGTTTCTCCGTTTTCGTTAAAGTGACTTTACGAACGTGCTCGAGCCGTCTGTATAAAAAGGATGAGATCGTCTTCATTTTATATCTGCGAGACACACCAATTTGCATTCATTCACTAGAATTTCCGCGACTGCCATGGAAACAGGTTATACGTCCTTCTTGATAAACGCCAGTGTGCTATAGAAGATAATCCATCTCCATTCGACCTACGAGTGACCTTCAACTCCTTGATAGCTTCGCTAATTATTCCAAATCATGCAATTTTGTTATAAATTGTTATCGTCAACATTCTATTGGATTACATTGTTGTTGCACCAAATTCAAATAACAACTTATAATTGACCTTGTGTTAAATACGTGGCTGTATACGTACGAATTATCATTGTCAATAAAAGCATTTGTAATTCAAGATAGTGCCAAGGTAACCATTTACATAAGGGTTGATTGCAAACATACAAGCCTGGACGTATTATTGTACAAACGATGTTAATAACTTACTTTCGTTCTTACTGTGTAATATGACGGCAAACTCCAGCCAAATGGCGTTGGCCCGGAGGACAGGGACTGGATGTGGGATGAATAACTGCCATGTCGACAGTCCCGAGAAAAATAACAATAGCCGCCACCACAACCAACAAAAAGTGGTGAAGATTTAGTGTCTTCATATTCGTTCTGTTCGCCTCACTCAATTATCAAAATTTATATTAAAAAAGAAACAGAGA
Source organism: Netelia fuscicornis (assembly GCA_946811545.1). Classification (NCBI taxonomy): domain Eukaryota; kingdom Metazoa; phylum Arthropoda; class Insecta; order Hymenoptera; family Ichneumonidae; genus Netelia; species Netelia fuscicornis. Next base: position 9,049,765 of record OX328015.1, read on the forward strand.
TTTTCTATTTTCGTTAAAGTGACTTTATGAACGTGCTGGAGGAGTCTGTATAAGATCTATAAGATCTTTTCGATTTTATACCGAGGAGATGCAGCTACCTACACATATTTGCTTACTAGAACTTCCGCCTTTGTCAGGAAAATATGTAATATGTCTTCCTTGATACATCCTCGTCTGCTATAGAAGGTATTCCGTATCAGTTCGACCTACGTGTGACCTGCAACGTATTGATAGCTTGCATAATTATCTCATATCGTGCAATTAGTATTCTTATCGATGATGGACATTGATAAAGATAAATATAGATTCTCGTTCAAATGCGATAGGGATTATCGCCGGGAATGAAAACAACGGGACATAACAACCAATTCCTTGATTCCTGGACCACTTGTTCATCGAGCGGAAGAAGCCAAGCCAGTTTTTCTGCGGAGATACATCCTTGTTTCTTCGATTTCCGCAAATAGATTCTCTAGTTAATTCAAGTGATGATGTCAAGCCTTACATTTGCCTTCATCTCTCTCTTCTTCCCTCGAGTTTCCCTCTCTCTCTCTCTCGTCGCATGCTGTATATAACACTTGGTCGAATAACTATCCAATTAAATTCTGAATAGCTGCGCAGGTTATAAAAAGAAACGATATAACCTGGTAACGTAACTATTGGCTGATCTTCAGATCGGTTTTTGATTTGTGCATTTCACTTATAACAGATGTCAGTACACGATACTTCACCCGGTCCGTTAATATATTTTTTGGAAGAACCGTCAATTTTCACGGTTACAACAAAATCGACTAGCCAAGCTAGTGGATTTTTAAATCATTATTTCGTCGCAGCCGCGCTCTTACTCCAGAACTATGATTTGTCGAGACTTTAGAACTTCTTCCCATTCGATCATATTTCAAACTATTTTGTTTTTTTTCTTATGACTTAATATATTTTTCCGCAATCGAAGGTAAGAGCGGTAGAAGCGAACCGCATTATTCAACTCCGTTGACTAGCTGGCTTAATATTCCAAGACCACGTGACTTGCGAACCGCGGAGAGGGTGAGTATCGCGAATACTCTCCGTCCCGGTGGGACACAACGTCTAGTGTTCGGTGCAACACCGAACCAGCGTCTACTATGAAGGGGTTTGTAGTTCCACCCCCCCTCCGCCATCACCTTCCCCAGACCACTTCTTCTCACCCTTCTATCATCCTCGTTCTGGTCGTCCACTGAGATCCGCTAATATATATGCAAATGAAGTATTTGATAAATAATTCAGTTTTCAGTTGAGCGTCGGGGGTTACGCGAAGGCGAGACAGACAGAGAGAGAGAGAGATGCGGACTAGGATCTCTGCAGCTCTAATTTACCCGAATTAACTTCACCTCGTTCTTCGTTCGCTCTGCGCTTCTCGCTCTCTCTCTCTCTTGCACTCGCTCTTGCTCGGTCGTGCATATCTTCTTTCTCAAGTCCTAGTCCCATATACCCTTCAACTTCTTGCCCTCGATTCAAGCGCGTGTCTCCCTGATTTTACTTTCTTGTCTTCTCTCATGGTTTGCCTCTCTCTCTCTTGCTCATTCTCTCTTGGTCTATCCTTATAATTAATTTCCGTTAATTTGCTATCCCCGGTCTATGCGCGCATATATCTTCTGACCTCTGAAAGTCGTTCATTTGTCACTGCGGATTCCAACGAATTTGGGTCGATGCAAGGTGAACGTGAGAGAATATTAATCAACTTTTTTACAATGAAGATGACTTGGAAATTATTCAAATAAAAATATCGAAAATGACAACAAAAAAATTACATATTTCAAGAAAACAAAATAACGAGACGATGGTCAGAATAAACAAATAAAACCTCGTAATGCAAAGATCGATTTAGATCGATATTGGTGTGTGCTACGAACAAGCGAAGCAAGAGGATAATTAATGCCAAGCACTCGTAGAGATTGAAGTGATAACAAGATGGTCGAGCTATATTCAGCAATAGGTACTCGGTTAAAGATGGCGGCGAACAGTAAAGGGGATACAGTTGTGAATATACCCTCTCGAAGTTTGAATACGTATATATGTTATACGAAACGGAATATAGAGAAGGACATAAACGAAGAGCAGTGAGAGACAGACCCGGAGAAGATCCGGGCAATCGACAATCGAGAGGTAGAAGAGGTCGTTCGAGGATTGTCCCATGCATGGCCAACGATCGATAATCCTCATCTCTCTGTTCTTGCTCAACTTGTCGGAATAGCACAAATCTGTCTCCGATACATCCAAACTGCGATATCCATAACATAACTATCTATACGTATTACCCAATATCGGTGAATGAACGTAGGAATCACGTGTCATTAAAGCGCAACGACTTTTGCGGCAAACAAGTTTTTAAAGAAATTTTTTTTCATTACGTACTCAATTTTTCCAACCGAATGACACCATTTGATTTTCTCATCTCCTCCTCGTTTCGCTTGAGCTCCATACGCATCAGCGCCATCTTGTCTTAGCCAAGTCTACGATGATAATATGAGTAAGCCAATTGTTTTTATCACCTTGCGAATTAACGTTCATCAAGATATCGCCGCTTGAAAAAAAAAAATAACAGAATTGTTTTGCCCAAAACATTGGAGAAATTTGACCTGCGAACAATTTTTGAAAGAGATTTTTTTCATTACGTACTCAATTTTTCCAACCGAATGACACCATTTGATTTTCCCATCTCCTCCTCGTTTCGCTTGAGCTCCTCACGCACTAGCGCCATCTTGTCTTAGCCAAGTCTACGATGATAATATGAGTAAGCCAATTGTTTTTATCACCTTGCGAATTAACGATTATCAAGATATCGCCGTCCGAAACAAAAAAAAATAATAGAACTGTTTTGCCCAAAACATTGGAGAAACTTGACCCGAATTGTTTTCGAAGTTACTACATGGCTTTCAAAACTCGGGGCGCTCGAGTACCGTGGAATCTCTTATATATATACATTGCGGTTATGAAACTTGTTCGTAGACCCGCAAGGCTCCATGTAGACAGAAGATATATATAAATATATGTATATATATATATATATATATATATATATATATATATATATATATACAGATCGATAGCATATATTGACGAACACGCGTTGACGCCTTCGACGTGCCTTAATGACAGACTCTGATTACGCGGGAGTAACGTGACCGCCGCCATGCGTTCCCCCCATAGATCGAGAGGTTCATGCTTGTGCCACCCTGCCTAGCACCAATTTGGCCCACCTCCTGTCTACGCAACGGCTTCCCGTCCGGAAACCTAATCAATTTCAAAAGTCGCCGCGACACTATACTGGTCCAGGGATAATAGGAGTTTAGCCTGTAGCTTCGCACCTGCTATATACATATATATATATACATGTATGCATGTTTGTATATATGCATGAGTTCGTACAGTTCACCACCAAGTTGATATACGTGAATCCGGCCCCGCCACGTAAATCCTCTGCCGCACCTGCACTCATACCGATATCGTCACACGACCCATCACGTTTCGTCGCCGTTGTAAAGCCTCTAGATCCGCCTGTCCTCGTCCAGAATAATTATTATCGAAATACATATATTATATTGATATACGTTATAAATATTGTATACGAGCGAATCCACCAAACTAGAGAGTCTCGCGAGCTGCGCTGCAAAAGAAAAAAGACACGTGATTAATTGTGATTATAGCAATCGAGGTACCATACTTCAGAAATCGTTTATAAATCCTCAAGGTCTTTTTATAAAATAATGAGAAAGTTGCCATTTCACGTTTTCTTTCGAAATTTTTTAAAGTTTTTCCTATGCTACATATTTTTTCTATATAATAATTGGAAATCAGCATTTTATTGTGAAATGCTGATTTCCAATTATATTGAATTATATTAAAGTTTGTAAGAGGAGTTCTATTTTGGTAAATTCATTCGTGTGAATAAACTCGAAGGTAAATTTAAACAGATTGCAAATTTAACGCGCTGAATAGTTAGCTTGACAAATTGGGATTGGAAGAAGGTAAATGTAGTTGCCCGGTTATAAATCGATAAATAAATAGAGCTATTATGCGATTGGGCAAAAACTTTTTACCGAAAAGGGAATTCTTCGTAAGAATAAGTTTACAATTTTGAATTGAAAAATAGGACTTGAGAATTTCCAGGATTTAATGCGACTAGAGCGATGCGATAAGCCTTAGGAAACTTCAAATAGGTAAGTTGAAAAAATATTTGACATCGACGTTTATTAAGAAAAAGCGATTGGTTTGTTTAATAACAGCTATTTAAATTCGAGCTTTTTGCGTAATTATGCTGAAGAAACGTGGAAGTGGCATTTAGGAAAAATATGGAAGACAAAATATTATGAAACTGCTGAACAGTTTTGAACCTCCAATTTTTTAAATTGTTTATAATAAAAGTTGGTTGGCTTTTCAGACGTATTTATAGAGAGACAAAGAGAAAGGGTAGAGAGGTAAAGAGGCAGAGAGAAGGACAGCAGGGAAGAAATTGTTAATGCTGGTTTTTTTTTAAATTTATTTTTGATAAAAAGAAATAACTATAATATTCGTGAAGATTGTTTTTTTTATTGAAAAATACTCAAAGCCTTCAGCAGTGGCTTAAGATCATGAGCCATGTGTGTAACAAAAATATTTTAAATTTGCAAAAAGTTCGTGGAGATAGAGATTTATCAACTTGGTGGCGCCATCTGTTATGCGTAAAGAGAATTAGGTACACGTGGTACGAAATGCGAGAATAGAGCACTGTAGAAAAAATTGATTCGCTCAGATGGACACTGATCGACTGTAGGTAAGAAGATAAGGAAATTTTATATATGGTGCAATGTGGCGGCGCCTGGAGAAAATCACTAGAAATCCCTAGATAGCAACCATTAACAAAATCTTTCACATAAGTTACCTTAGTGACGAACTAGAATCATTCTTAATGAACTATACTCTCAACAAATTGCTCGAAATTTGCTCATCAACAATATAAAAGTGTTCAAGCAGTAACAATTATTAAAAAAAAAAAAGTTATTAAACATTTTCGTTACAAACACGAATTTGACGATTCCAGACTCGATAGGTAAGCCATAAAGTTTGTCATTTCCTAGTTTTCGCTCAGCGTTTCCTAGTTCCATGTTTCAAAACTAGCGGCGCTACTGTCGTTTTCTCAGGCTTAAAACTATGGAGTCTGTATAAGAAGACCGAACTCTGTAATGCTCAGGTGATCAGACTAGCGTGGCATGTAGTAATTCGGATTACGCCGATGGCGGCGCTGCTGTCAGACGTGTGTATGTGAACCCTGATTCATACAAACACGACCAAACACGCACAAAAAAGCGTATCTCCGACCACAGCGCTTCCAGTGGTCAGAAATTAAACCAATTGAGAACCGAAAAGCGTGATCATCTTTTTTGCCGACAACGTATTATGTTTAGCTTCTAAATACAGCCTCCATACCTAAAACATCGGAAAATTAAATTATTATTCACGAAAAACAAAAAAAAATATTTTACATAGTCTTCACTTTCTGAAAAGGCAAGCCTCGGTAAAACAGCTCGCTGTTGTTATCTTCACTCCCAAGTCACATACACTCCGACACGATTGGCTGTCTTTAGTATTCTTCTCTCATCACTGGTAAGTTGGAAAAGAAAAACGTTCCTAAATTCGTTCGTATTGTTCCATACGCAACTTATGTCATTTTTTCACGACAGTGCGCGATATCGTTTCTGTGTCATCACTAAAATTACGAAGGTTGGAAATCCCACCGTTAAGTACTGAACATATTCGAGAATTCGATTAACATTGTTTGTATCGTCTTTCTGTACAAAGTGTAACAGCTGATCATGGAAGACGTTTTAGAAGAAATCGTTTCGTCGGCGGATTTAAAGGTAAGGGATCAAAAATTGTAAGCATACCGGTAACCGAATAATCTTAGTAATATCCTTTTAAATATATCTCGTTTATCACCCTGACGATGATACGTTTGACGGCCAGCCGTGACAGGTTAAAACTCATCATTACCCCGATGAGTCACATCATGATGAATATCTTTGGAGCCTTCAAAAAAAATTATCTAGACTTGAGATCATACAGTATTAACCAACGTCGTGCAATCTTACGCACCAATCGATAATAAAGTTAATCGAGCAATTTGCACAACGTATCTGGACATTGTGCGCAACGAACGTCACAAAAACTCGTAAATATGTTCAATCACCCAAATATAGCAAGAAGAGTAGTTACCAACCAAGCGTTCATGAACCCAAATGAAATTGCACTAAAATTTTTAACACATACTTTAGCCAGATGGACATTTTTATAAAAATAGATGAATCACCTTATTTATACCCGATAAGCGATCACACAGCTATTCTGGAATTACAACTAATTCGATTGATCGAATTTTATTTTATAAATGCGGAGAATTAGATAACGACTTTGTTGGGGTTATTTGTCGAGCTTTAGCATCCACTCGAGGTCGTATGAAACAGGTATTGATGCGAGAAATCACTGCGGTTTTTTGATGGACGGTGGTGCGGCAGGTGACGGCAATTCCGGCAGGTGCATGAGACTTCTGCATATGCAAAATATCTGAAACTCTGGAAAACGAGTTATTTAAAAATTGTTGTTTCGAACTGAACCTTTTTCGCATGAGTTTAAGAGCTGTCTGACTCTAATATGTACCCAAAAGGAGAATTCCCTATGTATATCTTGAAAATTTCAGATAGATAAATTGAATTAATCCCAATAGGCTTATCACCTTTAAATTGAAAAACTTGTACTCTTTTTTTTACTAACAAATACCGTTTTGTCTTATTTTTTATCGTTGCAGAAATTCGAATGTGCTTACAACGAGCAGTTAAAAAATTCCGACACCGTCTCCCAAAAGGTTCAATTCGAATATTCCTGGTGTCTCGTTAGAAGTAAATACACGGCCGACATTCAAAAAGGCATAATCCTGCTAGAAGATTTATACAACAATCATGATGACAGTGAGAAACGAGATTGTCTTTATTACTTGGCCATTGGACATGCGAGAATCAAGGTTATTACAAACAAAATATTATCAGACGATTTCATGCAATGCATTTGTACAGTGAATACTTTAAATTATTTTCGATATTTATCTTTCATCAACTACAGGAGTACACGAAGGCGCTTCACTATGTCAGAGCTTTTCTCCAGGTTGAGCCTGGCAATCAGCAAGTTCAGCATTTGGAAACATTGATAAAAAAGAAAATGGAAAAGGGTTAGTACGAGTAAAATAAAAAACTATTCAAATTATTTTTAGTTTTTACATTTTCATCAATAAGTGTATTTCTTTTGTTAAAAAAAAAGCTTGTGAACAGAATTCATTGCTTTTCTAGTTGCAATTTCAAAAAAATTATTTCCTTAATTCTTTTATTACTAAAAACACTGACTTTTTCTGAAATTGTGAGATAACAAATTTTTCTCTTCTATTTTCAGAAGGTCTTGTGGGCATAGCAGTGGCAGGAGGAGTTATAGTAGGACTGGCAGGTATTCTCGGACTTGGCATCGCCATGGCTAGTAAAAAATCTTAGCCAAACGACGAATATTGACTATGTGCATGTGTGTAAAAAAGAAAGAACGAAAAAACGAAACCACGAAAAAAAAATGCCTGTACCTGTACCAAAAATATCGTCGCTTCAGCGTCGTCGCCTTTTATTCGGAAGGAAGAAACAGCCGCAGCCCCGCATATCAGGCAGACAAAAAAATTGCGTCGTATCTGTTAATCGTAGATGTGGTTAACGTTTTCCTTCACTCCGCAAATACATAAAAACATGAAGAAGCGAAAGAAATAAAAGATAAAACTGTCCTTTCCCTTCCAAATGTCTCGAATCGTTCCAAGCGCGACACATTTAGCAAACCAAATAATTTGTAAGCTACGTATTATCGTTTTTGGAAACATTCCAAAAAATTATCTTTTAGTGTTATTCGTTGGTTTTTTTCTACAAAACGTTAAACTTTGTTGTGCTTTTCTATCATATTTATTCAATTGTTTTCTCGTTTTTCCTGTTTTAGCAAAGCGTTTGCAACGCATCTAGTAGGTAGCTTTTGTATATAATAATCACTTGAAAAATTGTGTTTTCGTGTAATACGTTGATTCGCAAACAAATATTATTTCAAGAAGAACTTCGGTAATAAATAGTTATTGTGGAACTTGTTGGAAGGTGTATAAACGATTCAAAATAACCACATTATTATTAATTTTGCTTTCTGTTATGCGAGTAGGAAGAGTTTTGAAAAGTTGATGGATATAAGAATGAAGTCAATAGCACCGTACAACCAAAGGCTAATTTTTTTTCTCCTTCCACTGCCAATCAAGAAACATATTTAATTAAACCGCGTGCTACCACGGTTGCAAATGACGATAACCTTAAACACTCTGAAGACAGCAGCGAGGATCGTAAGAAATCGATAGTGATACTTGTTTGTACATGGATAAAAACGATCGTTTGCATCTTTTTGATGTACATATATACATATAAACTCATAAACCGTGTCTCCTTGTAACTCGACCAGAGAGGTTGAATAATATATCGGATGTCTCATTGTGATATCTAACAATAAGAAGGCGCATTAGATGTCTCGCTTTGCGTATACACAACGCAACTCCCGAATAATCGTAGACAAAACTTACTACAGGCATAAACCATCACCCATGACAAAGGACACCATCAGATGACTTCCACGCAAAACTCGCAATCACACATGATAAATAAAGAAAGAGAAACGTATAAAAGAAAACATACACACATGTAGTCACTACTCACACCCAGAAACTTCAGCCACTTGAGTAAACTTGTTGCTGAACAATTCTTATATAGCAAACTTTTTTCTCTGTACTTTTAGCCTTTTAGATTAAGGAGTTCGACATATTCGAAAACGCCGATCTGATCTTCTTTGCTTCTAATTGAGATTTCTTCAAAACTATTCAACATTTTTCGATGATTTTTTTGTAGTTTTGTTCAGAAAGACTTTATTGATAATTTTGTGTGGGGGTTTGGATGATATTAGAAATAGAATAATTTTGGGATTAGTTGAAAACGAAAATCATTGGTTCGAAAAAATGTCTATTTTCAATGTACCTTTTCTCAGGAACCGTACGTCCGATTTTGGCCATTTTTGTTCTGCGTGTATATTAAAGTGTTATAAACAATGTGTCGAGCCATTTTTTCGATATTTTGTTTCAGAATTTTTTGACATAGTTTTGAAATTTTGTTACAATTTTTTATCATGTTTTTATCTTCAAATATATTTTTCTCGAGTCTGAATCGTTTTTCAAAAAAATGGCTCGACACATCCTTCCTTTGGATGTACTGATTACGTCAAAAAAAAAGTATGCCGCTACGATGAGCAGATTTCGAGAAAATGTACATCGCAGGTGAAAAAACATAACTTTTCAGGAGACACAATTTTCTGAAAAAGTTTGAATTTCTAATGAATTCAAACGCCAAATTAAATAAATTATTTAACATACTTCCACTGTTCAGACTTTTATGAAATTTGAACCACGTATCAAAAAAGACACCTACTTTCAGAAAACAATTTTTAAAACTGCATTTTTTGTCACTGCAATATGTCAAACCTCCTTAAACCGACGGAAAATCTTGAAAAGTTTGTCCATCATTTCAACCATAAATTAAAGTCACAGAATAAAATTATTCGTCGCAAACTTATCCACGTGTCTTTAACAACGTCGTTAACATCGCAGAGTACTAATTCATGACAGAAATATTACTAAAAAATTCTGTTGAGTGGTTAAAACAATAAAGCTTGCTGGTGTACAGAACAGAATTGCTGGTGTAACATAATCGAATATTAATCACACGCATCAATTTATTTTTTATTCAAAGTAGAGCCGACCAAATGGATTATCGTAGGCGCTTTATAATTAAATATCTTATCGTTCATTCTAATTATTCTATATAGACTTGTTAATTGCCCAAATCGTCGTGTCTTATCGTGTATATCATTCTATATAATAAAAATATCTTTTCACTGGTATTAACGCGTAGAATAATGGCGAAGGGGATGTGTTGATTATCGACAAGGAGCGAAATCTAAAACAAAGGCTAGTTTAGAATCGTCCTGATGTTTATACACAACGCAATACATTTTTGTACTTTCTCAGTAAATTTAGCTAGCGACAATGAAACGAAAAAATGAGGTTTCATTCGTTAAAATTTATGTCACTGGCATTGTCGATTATACGAAGAAACTCAGGCTTTATAATAATTCCCGGAGCAAAAAGTGTCTCGTCCTCCTCGCTGATATCTACCTCGTACTGATCCTTCTCCATTAGCCAGTACGTATTCATCCTACCTTTACCCTTGGAAATATTATATCATAATTTAATTTAATTTCAATTATTCACGAATATATTCGCGATATTATTCACCAAACCTTGACTTCCATGCTGCCCCTAAGTTCAATTTTGTAGCCACCCTCCGCGTCAAGTCCGTCTTTGGTACTTTGCGTAATGTGTATTCTCATTGCTGTAACAAATGCAATTATATTAATTTCTTTTTGTGTAAACAAAAAAACAATAGGCAAACTCAAAATATTACAAATTCTTGTTATTTTCGTTCGGATTAATAAGAACAAAATAATTCTAATGGAAACGACAAGAATTTGTTATTAAAGAATAGTAAATGTGCCAATTTCTATTGATACGTATTTATGCTTCATCGTATAAAAAAAGACAAGTAAAAAAAATGAATTACACATTCGTTTGATAAATAAAAATGATTATACAGTTTGAGAGCTTCTTCGAACTTCGACTTGTCCAGGTCGCCTTCTCGAGGAAGACTTAAACTGCATAATTCTCAAAAAAAAAAACTCGTATTCTACTTGAATATTTCCAAACTTGCCTTCTCCCGAAGATTCCATTCGACTAGCTGTGTTTATAGTATCGCCGAAGAGACAGTAACGTGGCATAGTAGTGCCAACTACACCAGCTACACAAGGCCCGGTATTAACTCCGACTCGAATTTTCAATCGCTGATCTGGCCTGTGAGGTATCACGTAAGCTCTGATACTTGCCAATAAATCCAACGACATCGTCGCTATCTCACCCACGTGACGATTTCCTAAAAAAGTCAAATCATCATTTTATGTAAATATTTATTGAACCTTTATCGTTATCGTTTACGAGCTTTAACTCGTATTCGAGAGATTTGAACTTATTCGTAATCGAGTCGAAATCAAGTTTGTTAAAAATGTTAAAGCTTTCGTGTCAAACATGAAAAAGCGCATCACCGTTTCTTTGCGGCAAACCGCTCACCACCATGTACGAATCGCCGATTGTCTCGACTTTGTAAACGTCGTACTTTCGTATTCTCGCGTCGAATAGTCTGTACAGTGTGTTGAGCATATTGACGACTTCCATCGGGGTGCTATTCGCGCTTAATTGCGTAAACCCAACGATATCGCTGAAATAAATCGTCACGGAATCGAAATTTTCCGCCGGTACTTGTCGCTGTTGTTTCAATTGTTTTATAACGCTCGGCGGTAACATTTGTATGAGAAGATGATCGCTCTTTCCCTTCTCTCTTCTGAAAATCATCTAGCTTTTCATTTCTTATCTTAGAATTTGTTTAATTTATCGATTTTCACGAGTAATTTTTTATACCTGAGCTTTTCATTTTTTATCTTAGGATTTGTTTAATTTATCAATTTTCATGAGTAATTTTTTATACCTGAGATTTTGCGTACTTTCGACAAGACCATCCGCGAATCGTTGAATCGTCATCGTTGCGTGTCTCATGAGTAATATCAGAATCGGCGATAACACGAATACGAATATGAGAATCGCTATCACCAACATACGTTGCTTCGATGCCGATGTCATTTCTCTGTGGAGTTGTTGCCTGCGGGAAAAATTGAACCCTCGAATTATTTAATTTCGTAGAAGTGTTAATCGATCAATCTCTCGATAAAATTTGTATTATGCGTATCGATATTATGATTTCTATCGATGTTTTTCGTCAGATGAGAATGCAAAGAAAATTGAACATATTTGAGGCAAGTTCTTTCCATCACAAAATTGTAAATCGAAAACTTACCAAATCATAGAAATAATCTCTCGCTCTTTCTCCCTCAATTGGATGAGAAAAGTGTCCGTCGTTGAGTTGTGGAAGAGGATATTTCTCTCATCGAGACAGATTTCAATGTTTCTAAACAAGTCCCGTTCGCCATTCGGAAAAAAGCAAGATAAATAACAAAATAACTAATTAATTCGAGAATAATTAATGAATACATTTCTCCTTGACTCGAGTTATCGTTACCTGATCATCACGATTTGCCAGAGTTCTGATATCGTCTTATTTATAAGATTTGGCGCGAAGTGTTGAACAGCTAATACGTATTCTCTCACCAGAGTCTCATGTTTTACAAACGATAACAAATCTCCTATCGACAATTCTGCATTGCTGTTTTTTTTAACACCGCAAACGATCAAGATCGTCGCATGTTCGATGGCTCGTAAAATGTATTTATACGCTATCATGAATCTGCAGAGATAAATTAAACAATTAAAATAAAATAACAAAAATATTTTTAGAAAATAAAAGAAATTCATGAAAAATCGACATTATACGCAAAAGAAAATTTACCGCCACACGTCACCCGTAGCTGTATCGTCTATTCTGCTCGATATCTCCTCGAGAAGATAATTATTAATCCCAATGTACCATAACGTTGCTTTATCGGCACCGTCGCTTCTCAGACCGCGCTGCTCCCTTCTGCAAAGTACCGTAATGCAATTCAATTTTTTAAATCGTTAATACGTGGACGTAGTAAAAATGATTGAGTTTGAATTTGTGAAAAAAAAATTATGTATTAATAGACGGCGTAGTTCAGCCACGTGACCCAACTATCTATGCGTATATAAGGAATCGATGAGTTTCCTAATCGGGCGAAAAAAAACGCGTTCTCAGACTATCTTCGACGATGAGAATTCCGTATAGGGATGCGTACAAAAAAAAGCACGGAAAAATCGAGACCTTGTCTTGTCCAATTCTTGTCGCGAGTCTTCTCTTAAATATGCAGCTGCGAGCTTTATTAAAACTCAAATCGGGAAATATAGTTTTTTTTTTCATATAAAAATAGAAATAATAAAAACTGGATAGATGAAAGTGTGGATAATTAGAATTCTATTTATAAAAGTACGAATAATATAAATTGCATGTATAGAAATAATTGCTAATTCCAGGGGATAATCGTTCGCGACTCTTAAGCCACGTGGCCTTGAGTTCAGTTTCCACCCTTCCACACGCCGCTTGAATAAAATAAGCGATCCCTTAAGTCGTAGTTTTTCTCTGTAGAAATAATTAATACCGTCCAACTCGAAATTTTTCAAAGATGAGTATTTATCAATATTATCGACATTCGCAAGCTTTATTCTCGTTAACGTGTTCGAAACTGCGAATTTAACAGCCTTGCTATTTAATACCGGACTCGATATTTCTGAGGGTCTCGGGTTCCGGTTTGTTTCACACGCGATACGTTTTCTTTTTTTTTATACTTCCGTAAAAGATGAGAGTACCATCGGACTTCAACCTACTTTATAAATATGCGAACGCGAGCTTGTTTACGTCCCCACTGCCAATTAGTCGATTATCGCGTCTTTTCCCGTAACAGAAACATAGAGGCGAAATTAATAAGTATTTTGCCAAGGCCGATTCTTGAGAACGATCGATCTCACCCGAGAATTCTAGATTTTTGTCCCATTTTTTCTTTCTCTTTTTGCAAATCTTATCAAACTAGAAAAGAAGAGAAGAGTAAACTTATGCAGCTTAAATAATTTCCGTTCTCACGTCACTGAAATTGTTTAAAACGATCTAAATCTCCGATCGCGCGAATAAAAAAATAACAAAAAGCAAGAACGATCGATCTCGTCCAAGAATTCTAGATTTTTGGCCGATTCTTACTTTCTATTTTTGCAAATCTTATCAAACTACAATAGAAGAGAAGAGTAAACTTATGCAGCTTGAATAATTTCGTTTCTCACGTCTCGAAACTTATTTAAAACGATCGAAATCCCCGATCGCGCGAATAAAAAAATAACAAAAAGCAAGAACGATCGATCTCGTCCAAGAATTCTAGATTTTTGGCCGATTCTTACTTTCTTTTTTTGTAAATTTTATCAAACTACAAAAGAAGAGAAGAGTAAACTTATGCAGCTTGAATAACTTCCTGTCTCACGTCACTGAAATTATTTAAAACGATCTAAATCTCCGATCGCGCGAATAAAAAAATAACAAAAAGCAAGAACGATCCATCTCGTCCAAGAATTCTAGATTTTTGGCCGATTCTTACTTTCTTTTTTTACAAATCTTATCAAACTAGAAAAAAAAAAGAAGAATAAACTTACGCAGCTTGAACAACTTCCTGTCTCACGTCACTGAAATTATTTAAAACGATCTAAATCCACCGATCGCCCAAATAAAAAAATTACAAAATAAAAGAATGGTAAAGGTTTCGTCACCTGATATTCGTTAGTTGAAAAAGGATCGTATTGATCAAGTCTTCGCTGCAAAACGTCCTATTTGAATCGCGAATCGCAGCGTCGGTGCGTGAAAAAGTTTCGTTCAACTTCGTTCTGTAATTCGAGAAGAAAATTGTGTAACGTAATATTTCGTTAATAATTGTTGTTTCATTTTCTCATTTCATTTGTCTCGTTACCTGTTACTACCAAAGGAGAAAATAAACAAAGCACTCTCCGCTCTCTCCTCCTGAAAAGCTACGAGCAATCGTCCAAGTTCCACAGTCGTTTCGATCTTGAATTAACAAATTTATTGTAATTAGCGATCGCACAGTCTTCTTCAAAAAGAGGACGACACAGAGAGAGAGAGAGAGAGAGAGAGAGAGAGAGAGAGAGAGAGAGAGAGAGAGAGAGAGAGAGAGAGAGAGAGATGAAGAGAGAGGCAATGACAAATTATGCAATTCGTTTTTTTCCGCTGTCCTGCGTCAGGATATACTTTGCAATTAATTATCTGTGTGTCAAAAACTTTCCTTCTCTCTCTCCCAGTCTCTCCCAATCTCAGTCCTCTGTCTTTCGCACAGAAACTTTTGTAGCGTCAAAGGATAACTCTGCTTCCTGTCTTTTCGTCTCTTAAAATTTTCATTCATGTTTTATTTATCGGCATTTCCACGTGCGAAATACTTCCTTATTTACACCGTTCTATTTTTATTTTTTTCATGACGAAAATATCGTTCATGTACAAAAATGTCGAAAGATCGAAATTTTGTAAAAATCTTAATTTTGTATGTTTATTGAAAAAATGATTATTATCATGTTGTATAAATACGTAAAAACAATCGTGAAGAAAGAATCGTTACTAACCTGTTGCTTGGTATGCTCGAGGTGTTCCAGTGCGAGCGACAACTTGGTCATACTGTGACAAGTTTGAGCTACGAGCGCTATGATCGGTATGAAGGGCAGAAGTAACATCTGTATTATATAAATTCTGCGACCTTTTTTCGAGCTTGGATTTATCGAGAAGCAATGTACTTGCATGGCGATCTGAAAAAATTCCATTTTATCCCAACTACAGATTCGTGAATAAACGTCCTTCAATTTTTCTTTGATTTGTTATAAAGGAGAGTTTGTTTGGATAGAACAAAAAATGTGGTTTCGATAAAACAAAAGCTAATGTAAAGCTCGCTCCACACATTCGTCGAGACAGTTCACGAGGATGGACAAGAACATGCGAGATGAGATGAGACTTTTTTCTGTGTGAAACCCTTGAAGTTGAAACTGGAATAACTCCTCGGGCTATTTACCCGAAGGAATCACAAAAATGTTGCAATTTTACACTTGCATTGTTATTTTTTGTCATTTTCCACTGATCTTAAAGCTCCGCGATGGAATATTATGTGTGCGGAGCTTTAAATTTGTGCTTGTGTCCTCTTTGATTTTAAATTGGGAACAAGACACTACGGTTTTTCGAAAATATTACGTCGTTGATGACATCCGCGTTATCGGTGATTGCAGCACCGGAAGTTCGTCCCGATGTTTCCTTTCCACCGATGCAATAACTCATTTTTATCCGTCTCATCGAAAAATTTTCTCCTCTTTTTGCAGGAAATGGCAAAATTATTTTCTTCGCCCTCGAGGCATCCACCTACAGGGAGAAGAATTGACATATGTTTCACTATTTTTATGCCGTATCGAATCTTTTATTTTGCCGCCATAATGGTCGACGAAAACTTTTTTTTTTCAAAAAATAAGATTTTTAATCGATCTTATTTTTTGCTATATTCCTTAAAAATTTTATTTGCGATTTGTATCGCTTCTGAAAAGGCTCATGGTTCATTCAAGGTTTAAAAAAAGTCAAAAAAGCAACTTTTTGTCATATTTCAAACAATCAAAATATTTTTTATAAATTTTTGAATGCGGTAATTAACTTTTCATATAGTATTTGCACGATAAATGTGCTATTATTTTCTTCTTATTGACAGAAAAAAATGAAATTTTTGGTGTAACAAATATCGAATTGAAACACGTTTTCCCGACACGTTGCACTTGTTTTTGGGGGATGCACTTCGCTCAAATCTCTAGAAACTAATCATCCCGTTTGCACTTCCTTTTCTATTTTACATTTCCAATATGAAATCAAATTAATTATATCGATTAAACTAATAAACTGAATTGTTTGAGGTTGCAAAAAGCCATTTTTTCAAAAGCCCCGAAATTGTTCGCGCCAATTGATGAAAAGAAGGAGAAAATACGTTAAATGGTTCGAATCAATTTGCAAATCGCGTTCTTCCATTTTATTTTTACGCGATTTCAATTATTAATACTTTGAATATAAATATGTACAATACACACATGTACCTTGTGCGTGACGACTAAGTGTTCCTGTTTGTAGTCCGGATTGCGAGACACTGAATTTCCCCGGTAGTTTCCCGCGGATTGGCAGAACATTTTCGCTCTCCTCGCCTCTCTCCCTCTATCTCTCTTGCGTATAAATTCCAAGTTGAAAACTGTTCGGCGCCCGCGCAAAATCGACCTCCGGCAAGTGAGCGTATCAAGAAATGTCTCGTAATTCAAGGTCGAGACTCAAGTTGGCGGGAACGCTAAATTCGTTAATTATGAATTCTCAAAAAATAAAATGATGCAGGGCAGGGTGCAACAGGGTGCATAAAAATGAACATCGTTTTATTACATACGTAACTAGACTCACTACGCACATACAATAATATCATTTCATGATTATCGGCATTGGAAATATTACATGGCAATTATGCCCAATTATTGTGGCGTTGTTATTGTTTTTTGTTTCTTTTCTTTTCGTTTACATCGGGCGATACAGACACTACAATATATTCAATAATACTTCTTTATTTTTGTTCGTCATTGATCGATTTATACAATAAAAAACGAACGGTCTTCGGCATTCTCATCGGTACGAGCGATCTCGCGGGAAATATAAAAAGGAAATCGTGACTAGTAACGCGTGACGTAGTAATTTAAATGGTAAATACAAAAAAAAAATCAATCAAAAACCGAGTATTTGCGAATCTTCAAAACGACAATAAATTGTTTAAACGCTCGAAGCTTGTAAAATTCGCGAATGAAAAATGGTATCATAGGAACGAAAAAGAAAATTAGGAATATTCAAACCGGTTTGGTGCATTTTTTGTTTTGTTCTTCGTTTCATTCCGCAATCGATCGCATCGTCGAGATCAAGAGAGATCTTCACCGATCGATTGTTATTATGCGTTTCATTAGCCGGAGACGCTTGATTAAGAAATAATCGTTGGAGACGTGATTGAAAACTTTTGGAGCCTTTTACGACTAGGCCATTTCTTTGGTGACGATTGTGATTTTTTTTTAGATCGATATTTGACTCCTGATGTTTGATCGGTTGGTGCCGATTTGGTGCTTACTCGTGCGCGTTAACACACGTTTTATAAAAAAAAAGTGTCATTGGTATTCGTTCTTTCAGAGTCGAAGTATTTAGTGTACATGATTTATACGGAAGTCGAATCTTCGCTGTCGGATTCACAATCGACGCAGAAACTTTGACCAGTTTCCTGTTCCGGCCAATCAACATCAACACTAACTTCGTACGCGTGCTCTTCAACCTTGCTGGATGGTTTTATGCTGACGTAAGTATTTTTCGGTGTTTGATCGGTCTCAACACCGGTGACCTTCGAGAGCCTCTCCTTGGTGACCTTTGGTTGAAGATAGTGCATTTCCTTCGTTTTCGAAGATTTCTTAGGGGATGTTTTCTTCATTTTCTCCGGACTGACCTGTCGTTGACCCGTATTCTTCTGATTAATCTTCGCAATATCCGTCTTCGCGTTTTTCCTAGCGACCTTCGGACTCTCGTTCTCCAAACACTTTTTCATCCATTTCGGTGCCTCGCTGGAATACACGTGAGTTTTTTTCATATACTTAGGACTGCTCAGTATCATTGGAATCTCCGTTTCTATGACCGTCGTGATAACTTGCTCGTTCTCGTCGAAATTGCTTTCAAGGTACTTCTTCCTCGGCATCGCGACGCTGAGTCTACCAATGACCTCTGTTGGTTCGTCTTTAACATCGTAGGTATAGGAGTAGTGACGTTGAATATGTTTCGGAGCTTCCTTCTTAGCTTCGGAGGTCTCAATGCTCCCTTTCTCCATCTCGACCTTTGGCATCTTCTCGCTAGTCTCGTCGATCGAGGCCCTGATCTGTTTCTTCTCTCCTTGATTTATCACTAACTCCTGCACCTTCGCCTGTGATATCAGACTCTGCCGTAAGTTGCCAGTCAAGCTGTGTCTCTGTTTTATCGGCGAATCGAGCAATCTTCGCAAACTCGAATTTCTTATTTCAGGCACGGACATCCTCTCCCTTGTGACTTGCAGTGCCGGTGGAGGCGGGGTAGTTTTTAGTATGGGAGTGAGGAACTGTCTCTCCTGAGCTGGGAATATAGGGGTAGCACTGGCAACGATAACACCGTCGAGTCCGTCAGTAGGCAGCATCCCTCTTAGCCCACTATTCTCATCGTTCTTCGTTTGAATTTCAGAAATGGGTGAACTGGCTATTGGCAACAAACGTCTGATTCCTCGGTTCTCGGGATTCAACTGACTATCCAGACTGTAACGTTGCTTCGGCGTTCCTGCCATCAATTTCAGATCGTTCTGGGTCTCCAGTTCAGGGATGGAAAATCTGTCCCTATTGAACTTCGCCACTATGGACATGGCTGGTTCCTTAATGTTCCGGTATCTCGTACCACCAAAGTCCAACTGGGACAGCCTTTCCCTCTTTACCGGCGATGGGCCGAATCGTTTAACCTTCATAGGTGACTGAAGCGACCCGGGGTGTTCCCTCCATGTGCTGAGGCAGGGTTGTGACAAT
Organism: Netelia fuscicornis; assembly: GCA_946811545.1. Lineage (NCBI taxonomy): Eukaryota > Metazoa > Arthropoda > Insecta > Hymenoptera > Ichneumonidae > Netelia > Netelia fuscicornis. The sequence goes on from OX328015.1 coordinate 9,069,122, forward strand.
CTCTGCTGTACCCTACCGGGATAATAATCGCCCGTTACAAGGGTGGGTTGCGACAGCCTCTCCCTCTTCCCAGTTATCGGATCCACGCGAAGCATCTTTCTCACGTCGGGCTGGGACAGTCGGGGTCCTTGGCTCTCTCGGTAACCACCCAGGGAATGAACGTTTGGCGTCGAGAGTCGTTCCTCCTCGATCTGCAGATTGATGCCGTTATCACCGGATGCCCTGAGACTCGAATACGACAGTCGGGAACCTCTCATGGAACCCATGAAATTAATTCCTGAGAAGCTGGTGTTTAACGTTGGCTGGGACATTCTCGTTCGCCGATCCGGTGACACGCTATGGCGATGCTGATCGCTATACGGGATCATCAGGGTTGGAAGATTTGGCTGCGAGTAACGACTTCGTTGACTGGCTGGTGAATAACTCGGTGGACAGGGGGTTGCCGTCGATTGGGTTCCCTCGTAAGTTCCGGCTGAATCCTGCGACTCTATGCTCGATTGGGACTGCGGGGCGGTCGTCCTTACCGGTCCTATATGAAGATTCGGCTGCGATAGACGCGTCTTTTTACCGACACCGGGTCTTCTCAGATGATCTATTAGATTCGGCTGCGACAGACGGATGCAGGGGTTGGGACGTATCGGCAGCCTGTTCAGATACCAGAGATCCCTGCGGGAATATGGCTCGCATCAGAGGGTTCCTTCCTCCCGTAGACGTCGCATGAATACGGGCCTCACGTCCTCAAAGAATGTTGGGAGGTCCAGCTCGGCGGCTCTCGCTATACCGCCATCTTTACATTCTAGCCAATAGGTGTCCATTAGGCCCTTGCCCTAAAAGCACACATAAGTCCGATTTAACATGCTTTCAGGTTCAGTAGTTCCTAGTCTAGAGTAGTTAGGCCATTGGTGTAGGTGGATTCCATGACATTTTTTTAGCTTTTTAGTTCGGAAATCACCACACTTTAAATTATATTAGGCATTTTCGGAAAGTTAAAGATGATATTCCAAATATATTTGGTACACATTATAAGCAAATATAAATTATTTGTTTACTTTAACGTCGACGAGTCCACGATGCTCGATCCTGAAACCACCAACTGCGTCCAATGCTTTCTTCATCTCGAGACTTATGTGAATCCGCAATGCTGAAATCGGAGGAAAGTAGAATAATGTATTTTCGAATTTAAGTTTAATTTGGAAGAGTATCCTTACTTTTATCAACCATACCTTCTCCAGTAGATTCCATTCGGCTTGCGGTATTGACCGTATCACCGAAGAGGCAGTAACGTGGCATTTTGCTACCTACTATACCAGCAACTACTGGTCCCGTGTGTGCACCACTACGTATTTGAAGACGTTCACCGGGTCTCTTGGGCACTTGGAACACCGACGAGGCAGCCAATAAATCCAGTGCCATCGTAGCAATTTCGGAAACGTGTTTCTCACCTATTTTGTCGTAATATATTCACAATATTATATAATATTTCATAATTTTATTATAATATTTTACAATATTTATATAATGAAACAAACATATGCAGAATAGCAAATATAGCATCAAACTTCTGAGAAATTCCCATCAGAGACCAAATAATATGAAAAAGATCGAACTAAAAAATGGCGCAAATTTTCATTCGGCTGAATTTTGAACGTGTTTACCGCAGATTTTCTGCAAAGCCTTGAAAACAAAATTGGAAAAAATGAAAGAAAGACAGAGAGGCAGACACACCGAGGATACTCCACAACATGCAGGACACATGGATCTTGTACTCTCTTTGGGTTCTCGTACTTTTACCATTTCTAACTGGCAGACCCGATGCCACCATATATGAATCGCCGATAGTTTCGACCTTATAAACGTCATAGCACTCGATACGCGCGTCGAAAAGTTTGTATATCGAGTTTAGAAAAGTTACTACCTGAAAGAAAATTGTATTGATTCAGTTTGTACTCTGCCTAGTATTATGTGGAACTCGTTCCGAAAAATAAAGAGGTTTACCTCGAGAGGTGTATTTTCAGCCGCAATCTCCGTAAAGCCAACGATGTCGCTAAAATAGACAGTTACCGCTTCGTAATATTCAGCTGGGACCTGAAATATTTTTACCGCAAGTTAAATTCTGGTTTCATTGGGTAAGAAAAAATTATATCGGAGACGATTTTTTTACACGTATTATCGCACCTGCTGAGTCTGTTTTAATTGTTGCGCTACACTAGGTGGTAACATTTGAAAGAGCAGGGTATCGCTCTTTCTCTTCTCACGCTTCAATTCTCGAGCTTTTTGAGCCAAATTTGCTGCATACATCTGCGCATAATTTAATAATTTTTAGTTTCCCCTAATTAAAATTAAACAAAAAACAATAATAATACGTTTATGATTTCTCATACATTTTTTTCAATAACAAGTCGTTAATTATTTTCAAAAAAATTTGCACAAAGTTTTTTTCAAAAAGTTGAGGAATAATATTTACACAAATCTGTGCGCGTTCGTAAATGAACTTTCGTTTATTAACATACAAATCAGCGATATTCTTCCAACCTAAAAAGCTAATATTAATATTTTTAGAGCGAGGAAGAATGAAAATCACTAACCTGAATCGTAGCAACGGCATTTCGTACCAAAATTATTATGATAGGGGAGACAACAAGTACGAGAACAACAATTGCTATCCCAGCAACCTCCTTGTTACTCGCATCTTGAAGCGTGGAGTTTACATAATCTCTGTTTAGGATAAAAAAAAATTTCCATCGTACAAAAAATATTAAAAGTCGAGTATGTAGACAACGTATAAAAGATTAATTGTGGAATGCGGGCACATGTACCGGGATATAACTTTCGAGATTCCGCTTGAAATCCAACGTTTTCTCTCGTTTCCTCGTTTTATGTAAATATTTGTACAATATTCCTTACCTTATCATGTGACGTAGTTCACGCTGAAGCTTTCGAAGTTCATCCACGTACGTAGCCATCGAATCGAAGTACACGATGGCGTCGTCAACGCTCGGCTCACGTTTCAGATTCCGAAGAATTTCATCTCGTCTGCCGTGTGCGAATGAATGCAAGAAGAGAAAAAAAAATCATTTTACGTTGGCAACGAGTAATGAGATATTTAGTATTTTATCAAAAACTTATATATATGTACATATATATGTTTTTTATAGCGTAGAAACTGTTTATTATAAAAAAAAATGGCTGGATTATAAAAAACGACAGAGCGGTATTTTACCTGGATTTGATTCTTCCGTATTCGGGCATAGTTCGAGTCAGATGAGCGTAAAAATTCTTAAGAGTAGGAACGTAGGTGAGAGAACCATTTAGCAGATCGCGACCAAGTGCTTCGTGTCGTACGTAACTAACGTAATTGTCACCCATGAGGATACCACGACCGAAGTAATTTATACCGTAAACGGATGCAATGCCGAGGCTTTCGATGCTGCGCAGCAGATTCTTGAATGCTATTAAGTACCTGATGAAAATAAATCGGTGCTTTTATCGTGTTCTGGCATTTTTTAATCGTACGAAGACAATTTTATGCAATTTATAATCACAAATTATAATCGAAAATTGTAATTTCTCATTAAATTTTTTATGGCGCATCATGTTGATATTTTATTGAGTATTATGTTCAATATCAACTTAATTAGTCGATGATGAATTGTATTAGTAGAGTGTGATTGTAATAATCGAAAGGGATTTTTCCCTTACCTCCACACTCCACTGTTGTCCGTTTCTTTGATCTGATTGGTGAGATGATCTAACATAGCTGCGTTTACACTTGTATACCATGCCATCACTTCCGAGATGCTGCTTTCCTCTGAACTTATCTTTTGCCTGAAATTAAAAAATTTGATACGTTTTTGACGATTTTACAAGAAATTAAAAGAAAACTAGTTAAAATTATATTGGAAGAAAAAGGGCTGGAAATTTGCTCGTATTTACATGATCGTTGAATATCAACCCTGGTATAATTTTTTTTATATTCGTTCATGTACGAGAGTTTGTATAGAAATTATCCAACTAGTTGATTTTCTGTGGAATTTTCAATTTTTTAGTTTCCCGGGGTAAAATACGACAGTGAGGAAAAATGGAACACATTCAAGCATCATATTGAAATAGTTCCATTTTCTATTCCACAAATTTTCATTTTTACCTGAGAAACGTCATAACAACGTGACATATTTTTTAAAACTAATTAATGTTTTTTTTCCTCGAAACATTCCCTAAAATCCTCTAAAAAATAAAGAAATGTCTAAACGACAAAGTACGATAGAATTGCATACAAAAATCCAATCAAGATTTGTTACGAATCCGCACAGTGTCGAAAACGGGTAAGCTATTAATTTCTATAAATACGTCGAAGTGACGTATACAAGAGAGAAATACACGTGAGTGCTATACAGGTGGAGGTATAATACTCTTCCGAGTGAGCTGGATGCTCTACATGGGCGGTGACGCGGTCATCCGTGAAGGGACCTCTCGCGTCCACAACCGAGACGAGACGAGACAAGAGAGAGAGAGAGTCGTTTTGAAAACGTACCATACGCGCTGAAGCCACATCCCCTACTATTGAAGGGCTGTTTCTGCCCGGGCTTCTTTGAACGAATTTATTACGCCGTAGTGGAGAGTGTCTCGGCTGCGACAATATATCGGGTCGCGAGATCGACGATCGATTACGTTGCGAGAGTACGTCATCGTGACCAGAGCTAACTAGACAACCTCATATATTTTGTAAATGATTTAAATCTCATATTAGCTAATTTTTATAATATGCATAAACTTTCTACATGTTGGAAATTTTGATATTATACGGAGGGTTCCTTATCTGTTTAGGATTGTCGAAAGTGACTTGGTATAAAGTTCTTCCACATCATATGTAGATTTTTCATGTTATCATAAAATTTGGGTACTTATGAGAATTTGGATTTTGTATGCTTAATTATTTTTCCTTATTATATCAATACCGCCCTCCATTTCCTCTTGCTGTTTCCTTTATTCACCTTATTATCTTAAATAGTTGGAGCATTTGTTAGAGACAAAGACGAAGTTTCTTTTTTTAAATGATTTAAATCTCATATTAGCTAATTTTTATAATATGCATAAACTTTCTACACGTTGGAAATTTTGATATTATACGAAGGGGTTCTTGTCTGTTTACGATTGTGGAAAGTGACTTGGTATAATGTTCTTCCACGTCATACGTAGATTGTTCACGTTATCATAAAATTTAGGTACTTATGAGAATTTGGATTTTGTATACTTAATCATTTTTGATTATTATATCAATACCGATCTCAATTTTTTCTCCCTGTTTCCTTTAATCCCCTTATTATCTTGAGTAGTTGGAGCATTTGTTAGAGACAAAGACGAAGTTTCTTTTTTTAAATGATTTAAATCTCATATTAACCAATTTTTATAATATGCATAAACTTTCTACACGTTGGAAATCTTGATATTATACGGAGGGTTCCTTATCTGTTTAGGATTGTCGAAAGTGACTTGATCCTCGACATCTTATGTAGATTGTTCACGTTATCATAAAATTTGGGTACTTATGAGAATTTGGATTTTGTATGCTTAATTATTTTTGATTATTATATCAATACCGCTCTCAATTTCTTCTCCCTGTTTCCTTTATTCCCCTTATTATCTTGAGTAGTTGGAGCATTAGTCAGAGACAAAGACAGAGTTTCTTTTTTAAAATAATAAAAATCTCACATTAGCCAATGTTTATAATATGCATAGACTTTCTACTCATTGGAAATTCTGATACAGAGGGTTCCTTGTCTGTTTAGGATTGTGAAAAGTGATTTGGCATAAAGATCTTCGACATCTTATATAGATTGTTCACGTTATCATAAAATTTAGGTACTTATGAGAATTTGGATTTTACATGCTTAATTATTTTTCTTTATTATACCAATACGGCCCTCCATTTCCCCTCACTGTTTCCTTTGTTCCCCTTATTATCTTATATCTTGACTAGTTGGATCATTTATCAGAGACAAAGACGAAGTTGCTCGCGAATTTCCTACACCTTCGACGTGTCTATTGTCAGACGCCACGTAGTCGTTCTCGATAGCATTGAAAGACAAGAAGATCTAACGTTTGCTTTCTTGTCTTTTGTTTCACGAAATATCCTACACACTGGGCAAATTATCACGAGAATTCTATAGTAGAAAATGACGCGGCTGACAAAGATATTAAACGATTCCATGAGAAGTTGACATTCTGATTAAAATTCTTTTATTTATATAAAGAAAGACAATAAAAAATAAAACTTTTTTTTTTAAACTAAGAAAAAGTCGTAGACATTGAAAAGGTTACTATTATTATTCTACGGAATAAAAAAGTGTAAAGAAAAAGAGAAGTTTATAAGTTTTTCGATAAATCCTTTTAAAAACGTGAAAAATAGAAAAAAGACGATTTTAATCGAAAAATAAAAATGCCTAATTCCAATATGGATTAAAAATTGAAATAAAATTATAATTTTATTTGGGAGAAGTCGATTTTTGTGATGAATTGTTTCATCACCAATTAATTATCAACATATACACGCGTTCTCTTTTGTATTTTCTGCATCTGCCTTTTTATATCCGGCCTTCCGCGATTCACCCCCTTGGCCTTATAAGCTCGAGCCTCTACACACGTTCACATAGAGGGCGTGTTGCATTCCATTGGCAAATATTTGTTTTCGATCGTCAGGTTCTCGATTACACGAGAGCAGCGTTTTGTCATAGAGAGAACTCGCGTGGAATATTTCCAAAGGCAAACAAGTGTATTAAGACCGACACAGAAGGAAAAAAAATTAATAAAAATGGCACTCGTAAAATGAGAGCGAGGTTTATTATTAGCTAAATTGTACTGGGCACGGCCACAACGATCGGTTTTTTCACTCCTCTTTTTTTTGTTGCGTTTTTTCTGTTTTTTTTTTGTTGAAGCGGTTTCGTTTTGTTGCAACCCTCGTAGTGCCATCGTGAAACGATTCAACCCGGCCGAGCAGTCTCTATAGAGACGAAATATCGTTGAGAGAGCTTGTATGATTTAATATCGAACACAATATGCACGACTAAAAGTATGCTCGACTGGAGGACAACACGTAAATATGACAATAAACGAGCCATTGTCCTGGATAATTTCATCGCTTTACGACCTCTTCACGGTCTCCAATTTTCTTGCAATTTCAACATTTGTTTCATTATTTTTCAAAAGTACTTCCGATGATTATTTTATAATTGTCCATTAAAATAATAAACAAGCCCGAGAAAAAAAAACGTTTTTCTGGGAAATTTTCTCACTTTTGGGATAAAAAATATCGCAAATTCCATTCATACTCAAAAAATGTTAAATTTCAAATGAAATCAAAATTTTTATTTCACATTTTTGCATCGACCATTTTTCAACTATTTCCAAACATTTTTCAAAACTCAATCAATTATTTTTCCACCATAAGCTAAAATAATAAATAAAAACTATAGAAGTACACCTTCTTATGTAAAATATTGCTGACTTTCTAACAATAACAATATTGATCCTATGCCCATGCAAAAAATTGTTGTCATTCAAGTAAAATAAAAATAGGGTGAAATTCGAGTTTGGAATTTTTCCATCGTACGTCGAGGTAAGATTTTGCAACATAGTTGACGAGAATAAAGAGACCGTATCCTTTGTGTATACAATCACACATATACATATATACACCACGATCAGCGTCTAGACTCGAGTATAATAATCGTCACCGTAACGAGCATAAAACCCTGCGGAGTCAAATTGAACTCGGGAAACGATGTTACTCGGTACGAACGTTAGGGGTAAACTCATCACAACGACCCAGAGACGATTCGATCGAAGGAAAAAAATTCAAGACTCGGTTTTATTCTCTTTTTTTTTCATGTTTAGTTCGATTACGCTTCGATCAAAAATTCTCTGGACTCGATACAATGAATAATCGCACTCGAAGCAATAAATAATAATACCAACTCTTTATTTCTGTCATATCGTATTAAAAATCCATCATACTTATGCAGATGACATCAATTATTTTTTATCCCATTGTCCATTCTCCGTTCGATGAATATTTGTGTTGTTTATTTATCAACGAAAACGGTATATCTTGTTTATACGTTATTACCTGAAATCATCGAGACGAGCCTGAAATGCTTCCTTGTTAACGACGTCGTAAGTCTGCGTCTTGAATTCGTCCCTCGGCACTGAGACCAATGGCCACGTTGTCATGTTTCGCAACGTCTGATCCGTCAGAGCGTATCTCTGGGTCAAATTCGATCTTGAACGATAACAAAAAATAGACGCCGTTTCAATAATCGATATTTACTCGATTACTTTTTAATTATATTTCCGTCGCGCATTTCCAATTTCCATTAAACCCGACTAATTGTACAAAAAAAATGCAAACAAATAAAGTTACCTTCGCAGAATAATCGTGACGAAGGAGAGAACATAATGGGAAGGTGTTGTTAATTTTTCCAATTTATCCTGCTTTTTGGATTAAGAATTGAAAACGTTTTATTTAACGTTTCGTGGACAAATCACTTTTTTTTCTCCCTGTAGATTCCGGTATATCTCACTATAGCGTAAGCACTATCATTTGTTTTCATTGAGATGAAATCTTTTCCGCGAGGCAATATATATATAAATATATATATATATAAGATTCTCGGCTGACTTGCGATTGAGTCAATCGCAAGTCAGTCACGTACCGCTAGGGGGCTCTAGTATTGCCCCTACGTGCATTCCAGTATAGTCCGCGGTAAATTGAGCGCATGACCTTCGCAATTCGAGGTAAAAGACTAATTTATCGGAGTTCGTGAAACTAATCGAGAGTTAATTTCCCTCTGGCGACAACGAAAAGAAAATGAAAAGAAAAAAGAGTGTATTTTCTCGGAAATACCTCAACGTGCTGCCATTCGTATAGATGAAGAAGGCAACCTCCGATCTCTCGAGCTGCATCCTCGTAACGACTTTTCCCAGATCCGTAGCTATCGTAACCTGAAAAATAACAAAAAAAAAAAGATTAAGGTGCATAAAGATTTTCCTTATTTTTTTCAATTCGGCGACCACGACGTCCGGAGTTTGTTCGTTATCAGAGAGTACTCGGGTCCTCGTTTAAGAGCGCGAGAAAATTGAGCTTAATTGCGCGAATTTGCCAAAGTGAGATCGTTGAGTGGCCAAGTATAAAGAAAGAGAGGGAGTTGTGAGAGAGGAAAAGAGAGAGAGAGAGAGATGGGAATTTTCTCATCGTGTTGTCATTGTAGCATTGCCACTCGAACTTCCAAGTGCTTGAGTGCCAGCTAGCTAGCTACACTACAGCACGAATGTATGCTTTTATGTAATGAATATAAGAGTTTTCGTAGAAAAAGCTTCTATCGCTTAACGCATCGGCTACTTACGTGAACAATTATAAAGAATTTTCAACGAAAGAGTCCTCGATCATTAACAACTCTCCGTTTAATGTTTGATGACATAACTGATAATAAAAGTTTGTCCGGACAGTGGAGATCCGAAATGAGAATTCCAAAAATTGAAAATATTGCAAGTAAGTATAAAACGATGAGAAATTGTTGATGATATTTGAATTTTTATTTTTTCTATCCATTGGTAATATAACTGGTCATATTACCAAACTATATATACATAGATATTTGACCGACTACATAACCGATTGGCTGAAATATTATACGATCGCAGGGTCGGTTATATGACCGGTAATATGACATATTTGATAAATAGAATTTTGCTGGTTATATGACCGAATATTTCCAATGAAAAATTGTTCATTTGAAATTTAGTTCATTAGAATATTTATCAATTTGATATTAATACGTCGCGTATTTTCTACCACGAGTTATGAGAGACTTGACGAAAGTATACTTGAGAATATGGGACGGAAACTATAAAGTCGATTGCTTCGATCCATCCCCCAGTTTGGTCTCACGTAAACAGCATGATTACATATTCCCTTGAGCTTTCTATCTCTCTTTCTCTATTTCCCTCTTTCTTATCCTTCTCTGTCGCTCCTTGTGGTCGAGGCCACAGGAACTTTCCACCGTTAAGAACGGTCGACGTGTAAATATATACCGCATATAGATGCATCGAATACCTTCGCTATGTTGCACAAGATAAAACGGGAGAAAGAGAAAAAGAGCGTCGATTACGAAGAAACTCGAAACTTTTATGCATGAACTAATCGGCCAAATGGACTATCCTATCTTCCGTGTTGGGATTAGGCATTAGCTGAACGAGAGAGTTGACCAACGTATGGTATAATATTGTCGTGAGTGACACGAACGTTAAACTTTACCTACCAGGAATGTTAAAAACTCCGTTGGACTCCCAATGTTTTAGTTTTTTTTTTTCGAATAGTTCCAAAATTATTCTTTAATTTATTTATTTGATCGTTCAATCTTATCAACGACACGATTAAATAATATTCCTTTTCTTTTCGATGTTATCAAAATTTATTGAATTTTTTATTTATTTATCTTTTTTGTCATATGTATTCTTTTTTTTATTTTTTTTTCTATCATATGTATTTTTACAGCGATATAAACTTTTTTTTATAACCAATTAAAATATTTATAAGGGTAAGAAATATTAATTTTTAGTATTGATTTCTTTCTATAATATTTCTTTTATTTTCGACATTGTCAAGATTTATTGAAAATTTTATTCATTTATTTATTTTTTGTCATATGTATTCTTCTTTTTTATTTTTTTTCTATCATATGTGTTTTTACAACGATAAAAACTTTTTTTTTTATAAGCAATTAAAATATCTATAAGGGAAAGAAATATTCATTTTTAATATTTCTTTCTTTCTATAATATTTCTTTTCTTTTCGATATTATCAAGATTTATTGAAAATTTTATTCATTTATTTATTTTTTGTCATATGTATTCTTTTTTTAATTTTTTTTTCTATCATATGTGTTTTTACAACGATATAAACTTTTTTTTATAAGCAATTAAAATATCTATAAGGGGAAGAAATATTCATTTTTAATATTTCTTTCTTTCTATAATATTTCTTTTCTTTTCGACATTGTCAAGATTTATTGAAAATTTTATCCATTTATTTATTTTTTGTCATATGTATTCTTTTTTTAATTTTTTTTTCTATCATATGTATTTTCACAACGATATAAACTTTTTTTTATAATCAATTAAAATATTTATAAGGGAAAGAAATATTAATTTTTAGTATTTCTTTGTTTCTATAATATTTCTTTTCTTTTCGATATTATCAAGATTTATTAAAAATTTTATTCATTTATTTATTTTTTGTCATATGTATTCTTCTTTTTTATTTTTATCTATCATATGTGTTTTTACAACGATAAAAACTTTTTTTTATAAGCAATCAAAATATTTATAAGAGAAAGAAGTATTAATTTTTACCTGACTCTCGATGTCCGAGACTTCTTGTCGATATATTAGAATGTCATGAAGAGTGTTTGCCGTTTGTACGATCAGGGCGAGAATAGGTATGAAGGGAAGCACGAGCATCTGGAGGAGCTGAATTCGTCGTCCTCGCCGATGTGCAGGATCGGTAGCTCGCGCCCAGCACGATTTTTTTCTGCTTGACTTCGCACCGGAAACGTCGTCCGATGAGAGACTCCTGACGGAGCTCACCTCGGCGACGCAAGACCCGTTGCGCGGCGACATGCTAAAAATAATTTGTATCAAAATTTGTATTAATTAACGAAATAATGTTCTTTTAATTACCGATCTTTCGATCAATCGATTTGTCTATTTATCAATTCATCGATTCGTTCATTCGTCAATTTATTAATGTGTGAACTGATTAATTCGTTAGAGATACATTGATTTTTTTATCGACGTTAATAATTCTCGCCTGTCCGACTATGTTCGACCCTTTGATCATCGACCCAATTAAAACAAAGTCTTTATCTAAGACAACTTTATTGATAATTCTATGTAGGGTTTTAGAGGATATTCGAAATAGAAACATTTTGGGACCAATTGAAAGTCGAAAAACATTGTTTCGAAAAATTTTCAATGTACCTTTCCTCAGGAACCGCTTATTCGATTTTGACCATTTATGTTGTGTGTGTGTATTAAAGTGTTATAAACAGTGCGTCGAGCCATTTTTTCGATATTTGGTTTCAGAATTTTTAGACATCGTTTTAAAATTTCGTTAAAATTTTTTTTTACCTTTAAATATATTTTTCTTGGGTCTAAATCGTTTTCTTTTTTTCAAAAAAATGGATTGATACATTCTTCGTTTGGATGTACTTGTTAAGTCGACAAAAATATGCCGATCCGACGAGTAGATTTCGAGAAAAGCTACATTGCAGGTGAAAAAAACAACTTTTCAGGAGAAACAACTTTCTGAAAAAATTTTTATTTCTGACGAATTCAAACGCTAACTTCAAAAATTATTTAACATATTTCCACTACTCAGAGTTTCATAAAATCTGAATCATATGTCAAGAATGACATGTACTTTCAGAAAACAAATTTTAAAAAAATGCATTTTTCGACTCTGAAATGTGTCGAAACTCCTTAAAAGTCTGTGAATAAACGATATCGAGTCATGGAATCAGAATATGTAGGTCGTTACCAATACATCGTTGTATTTCGATCAGTAACTCGATGTATACATTGTTCCCAATATTTAAACGAGATATTAGATTGGTTATTTTATAGTTAACTCAATCGGTTCGCAAAAAAATCCGTCGATTCGAGCGAATCCAAAATAATGCAACGCGATAATCAACGCGATGGACTATTTTGTCGTATATTGACGTTGCCAATGAAATAAAGTTCAAAAAAAAAAGGAAAGAAACCGGAATATGAGGCCAGTCGGTTCAAGAGAACACGTTTTGCCGCCTGAATAGCTTCTGATTCTTACGATCTCGCGGCTTCGAGATAAAATTGCCAGGCTCGCGATAGATTCTCGCAAGAAGGACGAGAAGAAGGAAGGATTATTGGAGAAGACCAGAATCATGGTTTTATACTCTACCTCGACCTCCTTTATTGCCATAGAAATTCGTAACATCGAGCGTACATTTTTGCAAGAGTGAAAATAAAGGACATATAATATTTCACGAAATTGTTCACCCTATCTATTCTCAAATGCAGAGAGAGTGGAGGGGGTGGAATATATTTCAAATCGCTTCGCTCGTCTTTCTCACGAGGCAAATGCAAAATAAATGCGCCAAGTTTCAAACTATATATTTATCGATGTGCACAAAATTTTCTCAACAACATCGTTCTTGTGAATATTTCATATTCGGGGTAAAATGGACCATGCGATCAATAATCGATGATTTTTATTATTGAATCAAAATTTGAAATTTTGAAATTGAAGCTAAAGATTAATTTTGTTATATAAAAAAGTTCAAACGTGAGCTAGCTATTGTCTGATAGAATAATCATTTTTCAAAACCAGATATCACTGATTTTTTTTATCGTAATCGATCATTAATTAATAATTATGATTAAAATTCATCTTAAATCGTTAATAATTCATTATTTTTGTATAAGTCAGAGTAATTTTAATGAAATAAATGTCAAATGCTTTTTTCATTGCAACGTCGCTCGTCCCTGAAGCTTAAAGCCTCGTTTGTCGAAAGGCTCACAAGCATTGAAATCTGACATGAACGCTTCCATTGTCGATTCTATTGGCATGAACAGCTGTTTGCTGGTACATTATTGCGGACCAGGGTACATGCTACGTACAAACACACACACACAAACACGCATACATATATATAAACGTAGGAAGATTGGGGTAAGTTGGCCCCCTGGGAGAATATGGCCTTCTCAAAGACGCTTTTTGTCACTAATAATGAACAGTTTTGAAATTACTTTTGCAAGCAATTTTACACAAAAATAAGCAATTCAAGTCGAACAAATATCGAGTACAATTACTCTTAGGCAAATCCCTTAATCCCTTTGAAAATCAAGTTTTTATTATTGTTGACAAGATCTTTAATGAATATCTTGCTGTACATAGCTCAGGCTTACCACGAGTCATAATTAAGAATGGCAAAGTTAAAGAGCTTCGGTACCGAGAATAAAAAATGATTTTAAAGAAAATCGTCCAAGATTCGAATTTCGCGAAATTTTCCAAATACCCAAAATGTTCATTATTCTTCTACAAATTTTTACGACAGTTACAGTTTTCGCCATTAGCCAGCAAAATATATTCCCACAATTTTATCGCGTTTAAAAAAAATAAACGAAAAACACCGCACAATTTTCAATTCGCATTTTACATCAAATTTTTTAAATCGAATTCCGAGGAAACCAGATGATCTTAACTACCTCGCAATAGTTTTATTTTATTTTCCGGTAAATCCAAGCGTAATTCATTTTTCGACAAAAGTAACCCGGAAATTGCTTCTGCGCTCATCCTGAACTCATAATTTCCTTTAGTGGGCCGTCTTGCCCCATTTTCTCCCATATACGCGGCCTCTGCTATCATACCGTCTCTCAGGGAAACTGTGACGAGGAAAGATCCGGGGGGGGGGGGGGGGGCACCTCGCAACACCGGCGAACAAAGTGTTCTGTGTAGTCTCTCTATCCCCCCCCCCCCTCTCACTCCTTCCCAGCACTCAGTCACTCATGGTTCTCCTGTTATACGAGAAGCGGCAATAAGACGCACATACTCGCAAGAGAGCTTCCGAGTGATTAAGCTGACTTCTGTTGTACGCGTAACTAATTATTCCCGAACGATTAATTTTTGTTAGCTTCTGGAATTTTGCCCCCCCCCCCCCCGCTCCATTGTCGGGCACGGTAATTTTAGTAAAAAGAACGCTTGATAGATGCAAATTAAATTTATAATAAAGACAGACTGAAGAGGATGTTTTTTCAGTGAAACAGAATAGCGAGGTTAATTAAAAATCGTTTGAATTAAAAAAAGTAAATAGGATAAAAATGAATTTATCATTTGAGTGAAATGAAGATGATAAAAATGATAGTAGAAAAGTAAACAAGTAAAAAAAGACAACGTAAGAATAATAAAAACATAATAAATAGCTAAAAATAAATTAATTATACGGCGAAAATGAAGACGATAAAAATGTTATTTTAATAAAACCGTTGAAAAAAGTAAGATATCGAACAACAACTAAGAATAATATTTGGGGGGAAAAAAGGGGAACCTTACATTTGCCTCTGGCTGTTTCATTTATCCACACACCAATGTTATTATTCACTTTGAACACCTTCGTTTCTTAAAGAACTTTAAAGAAAAAAAAAACGAGAAAAAAAGAAACTGGTTGTGTAAAGAAAGTTGGTCGTTTATTCGATCCACTAATATTTACCCGCCGGTTCAATGTATCGCTATAAAACCCATCAGTCAGAACTATATATGCGTAAATATGTCGGTGTGTATGTTTGCTGTGTATATATGCGTGTGTTAGTGTGTATGTGTGTGTGTGACGTGGGCCTCGACTTTCATTAACGCCAGCCCATCTCGTTTAGTCTATACGTCGTTACGTAACGAGAGGGAAAAAACGAGAACTCGATGAAAAGTCACCTCCGACCTCCATATAGTCAACCAGATTTAAACAGTGACAAAGGATCATCAAGAATTCACGATATTTTTTAATATGGAAATTAACACTTCGCGAAAATTATCAATTTTCATTAATAAAATTTAATTTTTAATTAAAATGTGTCATTAATCAAATTATTTTCCTTAAGATCATTTAAAAAATTTGTTTTCTGCCAGTAAACTGTAATTTTTATTAATAATTTTCGTATACTTTTAGTGTATGAAAAATTGTGATTTACTTATTAATTAATTTAACTATTAGGTTTGGGTCATGAACTTTTTTTTCTCTGGTAATTTTATATGGTTTTTTATTGAATTTGTCGTGTTTTTGTGTTTTTATTGGTTCCGAAATAATGAGATACTTTACTTTAGTAATTTTTACACTTTTTGAAAAGTTAGAGAGTTAGCATCGAGAACAGTTTTCAATGTTATGGCTTCGACACTTCATTAGCAATTGCTCTGATCCTACTTTGATAGCTTCCTCCTTGAAAGTTATCAGTAGCGTCCAATTTCCTTTGATCAGACATCCCCTTGTCGACGATTATCTATGTTTTTCGCTATTTTTACACACCCTCGGCTTCTACACTGGTCCAGAATTTGTCGCACTCCTGTTACATCCCTTAGTCAAGTCCAAATGCTGTCTATCCCCATAATTCAGGTCAATATTTCCATAATTTAACCGTTTGTTCACATAGAGCTGAGCGCCCATTCCTAGGACTCAAATTTATCTTCCGATTGTCTACGACAATATTCTCATGATTTTACTTCACGTTCTCGTAATTCAAGTTAATATTTCGTGGAGTGGACATGAATAGTTTTGGAAAATATTGACAATATTCGTTAACATTGTCTTGCACTTTTTATAAAGCTGAATTGAAGTTACCTTGTCCCGAGAGAATAAACTTAACGAGGGTTTATCCTAATGGTTGACACAATGTAAAAAAAAGAATATTTTATAATTTATATGATTTAAAAAAGAGGAACGAAGAAGAAGAATGATTTAGAACGAAGTCCACTCATTATTATACTACATCGTTGCGTCCTGTGAAATAAATCATTAGATGAATAGTTTATCATCCGATTGCCTCACTATTAATGTCACTGACGTTTAGAATCTGCAACAATCGACAACAATTTATGTGTGATAAAAAAGTACTGGAAAAATTATTTATCAACTACATTTTCCACGAGATTTGTAATCACATAAATCACAAAACCTTCGTGGCAATCGCCAACAGAACAAAAATAGTGTAACTGACACTTGGTATTTTAATTTTTGTCGTAAAATTATCGACAAGAAAAAACGTTTAATAAAGTGAAAATTATATCTGTCTTTTGTGATATTCCAAGAAAGGTGAACACGAGCAGTTATAAATCGACTGTTCAATATCTCCAATATTTTTTCCCTTTATACAGCTGGGAACTCCGAGAGGTATTCGATTACACGAGTTTTCCCAATAATGAACATTATTATATGAAAGATGTATCCGTATGGATTTTAGTAAATATATACTAATATTTCATAGAAAACTATTTAAAAAGCTATGTATAATAAATCAGAGTCAAGGTAAAATAGTCTATTTATAGAAAAGTAGACGACGAACGAGTTATTCTAGAACGATGGAGAACAAGTGAATACGCAATTCTATATCCTTGTAATAATTCAAGTTGTAGCTCATAAGGGCTGTAATTCTTCCATTTTGAGAAAAACTGGTCAAACACCCAATCTCGGTCCGTTGCACTTAAACACTCTTATCCTTAACGTTTTTAAAAATGGAAAATGATTGAGGTAAAAGTCATATTTTTCGACCTATTAAAGCAAATGTATTCGGAGCGGACAATATTGACCCAGGTTTACAGGGTAAGAGTTTACGTTGATATAATTCAATGAATTTTCTGTTATCTTTTCTAAGATTCTTGAAGACTTATTTTTCCTCGCGAATGATTCAAACTTTGAATTATTCAAACTTAAATTTTAGTTCAATACCTACATCTTGTGTTAAACACCGCTTTCGATTATATTGAATCGCCGTTCATTCAACCCCTTCCAAATATCGTTCACAATTTTGTTATTATCAAGGCTGCGTTAATATCCCAATGAAAGTTTCGAATAAAATTACATTACCATTTTTATTAAACGACCGGGAGAGTTCCACGTTACCCCAATTAAAATAGTCACTCTCAAAGCGACATAAAAATCAATCTGAAAATACTGTACGTAAGCTGACTGAGCAATATTTTGTCGGTTCATGCATTTTGTTCAGTTCTCGTGTTTCCGCTCTTGCATAAAAGTTCGCGTTGTATATTAATAAAATGCAATTTGCCGGGTTGTCGAGGACATTTTTTTCGCAGCGACGTCGGGAATGCTGTGTGTGTGTGTGAGAGAGAGGGATGGAGAAAGCACACGAGAGAGGGAGAGCGAAAGAGAGAAAGAGGGTAGGGTAAAAAAAGAGGGTGAAGAAAAGGATGGGAGGGAGGGATGGAGAGAAAGAGGGAGGGGGGTTGAGAATCATGTTCTTGCATGGTTGAGCGAACGATCGAAATATGTAACGTAATGCAACAACGTCGAGCTTATATACGCTGCAAGGCGATGGAGTAGATCGAGTATAGAGCGAGAGAGCAAACGCTCGGCGCACACGCTGCTCCAATTAATTGTGCCCCCGTGCGCGAGCAACAGGGCGTTGTATATATAGGCACATATATATATATATATATCCATACGTATATACGTACCTATATACACATATATACGTGTACACACGTACCATTTTCTCGCCCTCTATAATACGACTATGGGCGATGCGCCGACATACAAGCGACGCCCCTCGAGCTACGAGCTTGTGGGTCTCGATACCATTAGATTACACATATCGGGGTCCAGCGAGAACGCGCTAGTAATATACGTGCCGAAGGTTGCGACTCGGGCACTTTGAGTACTCGCGTCGACCTCGCGAAGCACTCGCCTTTAGTAGAACTGACCCGAGTGGTTCCAATCTTATCATATCTAACCTTGAAGTAACGGCCAAACCCTGTACCGTAAATTATAATAAGGACAAAGTTCTGTTTGATTTAATTTTAATAGAATAGGTTGACCTCACTTAAGCAAAGTTCCTTACGATAAACAAAACCGAACCAAAACTTTCCTTTCGCTTGACCTTGTACGACCCCACATCATCTCGACTCTCCCGACCTGACTTTATCCGGCCTCGTCTGACCTTAAGAAAAATGAAAATTCATAAAATTGCAGTGTACAATTTTTTCAAAAACCGAACCAAAACTTTCCTTTCGCTTGACCTTGTACGACCCCACCTCATCTCGACTCTCCCGACCTGACTTTATCCGGCCTCGTCTGACCTTAAGAAAAATGAAAATTCATAAAATTGCAGTGTACAATTTTTTCAAAAACCGAACCAAAACTTTCCTTTCGATTGACCTTGTACGACCCCACATCATCTCGACTCTCCCGATCTGACTTTATCCGACCTCGTCTGACCTTAAGAAAAATGAAAATTCCTAAAATTGCAATGTTCAATTTTTTTCAAAAACCATCAACCCTCCCGATAAATGATTATTGTCAAGAATGACTCATCTCGATCATCGAGGTCAACTTTACGTTCGATGATTATACGAAAATTTCCTCGCAACAAGAAAAGGATCTCGTTGTTTTTGTTTCTGTTGTTTTCCCTTAACAACGCCCCATGGATCGAATGGGAAGCGAATACCAGCGAGATAATTCTCTTCCGTGATGTTTGCGATTATGTCAAGTGAGTACGTTCGGAGGGGTTGCCAGCGTCCCATAAGTTCCTGGAATCGGCTTAGTTCGCAGGACGTAAATCTTCATTATGTCGAATCGTGCAGGGACGTACGCCGAAGGTTTCTTCTTATATATATATATATATATATATATATATATATATATATATATATATATATATATATATATATATGTAGACACGTAACATTTACCACACATTTACACGTGTAACAACATCAAGGGTGACACTAACATCATCGAAGGACAGTGGGAATAACGATAACAACAGGATTCATAACTTTGCTGAGGGTTAATTGGATGCATAAACAGACAATTATTATTTTTATTATTATTATTAAACTTGTTCTTGTTATTTTTATTATTTTGTAGTTACCGTTGTCGTTACGAATGTTATTACTTATCTTTTATAATTTATGTACTCACTCGTCGTGTATGGTGAGCATGGCCGCGAGCCGATGACGGCGGGGGCGATGCCACCGCGAATGATGACAATTTGATACGATATAGTCAGCACCTCTCTCGCAAATGTCTAACGGCCTCTCTCGTTAACGACGAGAGAGGAGTGATATATAATATCAGCCGTCACAGAGAGCAATCGTATTATCTCATAGAGGTCGACGGAAACGACGAAGACACGGTGGACGAAGCGGACGACGATGCTGCCGACGACGAGAAGTAGAGGCTCGTCGTTCTCAGTTGTCCATTCAGTCTCGACACAAAGGTACTTTGACGGGGTAGGGGGTACCATAAAATCATCTCAATGGCAATTACTACAAACACCCATACATCGGATTATACGCTATGTGCATACGTGTATTATTGTATATGCGTATAAGAACGCAGGAGGTACGAGACTCTAGGTTCACTTGACTTTTTGCGAACAAAGAAATGGTAACCGGTCGCATTGGTATCGTAATAAATAAATATCAATTATTTTCTCGTATGGAGAAATGAAGAAACGTTTGTACTTCGATTCTAACGTTTAGAAATCTTTTAAATTCAATTACCTTTTCGAATCAAGCACTTCACGTTCTCTTTCCATAATTTAGTTTACACGAGTTTTATTTATCACGTCGGGGAAATCAGTTTATTTAGTAAAATGTGTATTTATAGAAAGAGATTTTCTCTTCTATATTTAATTCTATAAAACTAAAAGGATTAATATTCGAGGAAATTAGACATCGATTTTATTCAACAGTGAACCGAACGAGAATTATGGAAAAACTCTTCTCACGTCGCACGAAACACAGCCTTGGGGGATTTAGACGAACTTTTCCATCTTAAAATTCACGAAAATACGTTTTACTCAAGATTTTAAGTTTCATGAGAATATTAACTGTGTTTCTTCAGTAACTTGCCTCATGCGTGAGCTATTTCTCGAAGAAAAAGCTTAAAGATTTTTACTAAAAACGAGTAAAAAATATTTTTCTACCATCGAGAAATATATCGTTGCAAAGTTCTTGGAACGGATAACGTAATACAAAGATAACGACGAGAAGAAGGAAAAAAAAGTCGCCTTCCGGCATTCCTTAAACACGTGGGTTGTTCAAAGTATGTATAAGATAAACCGACGACAAGATCTCATCTTACCCGGCTTCGTAACATAGATTGACTACCTATTATCGAATTTCTCGAATCGCGGAGATTTTTATGTTCTCGTCCGTGGAACTTTCCCTCCATGCCACCTCCATTATTTACATAAACGTAGATGCCTCGAGAAAGAATCTATTTTTGAAAAACTAAAAAGTTAAAAGGATAAAA
This sequence comes from Netelia fuscicornis, assembly GCA_946811545.1. NCBI lineage: Eukaryota > Metazoa > Arthropoda > Insecta > Hymenoptera > Ichneumonidae > Netelia > Netelia fuscicornis. The sequence goes on from OX328015.1 coordinate 9,090,193, forward strand.
AACAAGAAATATTTATCAACTGCAATTATTAGTTTAGCCACGTGACGAATGATTTAAGTACTTATTCAAACGATTAAAGAAAATCGTTGAAATCGTCGAGTCTTAGCGCGGGAAATTCAAAATTCTGCCGCACGATTCCATTGTTTTGCGTTTGAAAAATATTTCTAAGTTAAATAAACGAGCGAATAGATATCGAACGATCGTCCCGGAATCTAGAAATACCTGGTGTTCGACTTATTTCAAATCGTCGTGTGTATACGCGTGTGTAAAACACGTTAGTACGATCGATGAAAGCGCGACGCGGTTACTCTCACGCGCTCCATTTACCGGAGAGTTATTTGCTTTAGTTGCGTCTCCGATATTGCGTTTAATAACTATTCATCGGGACGACGCGCTACACCGATATCTTTAATATTGTCAAAAATGGGGCTTGAACTTCACTCCCTTAAACGATATTCGTATATTTTTCCATTCAAAGAACTGCACGATTTTCATATTTTTATTTTGATAAATTTAAAATTCATACTTTTTTTTCTGTGAAAAAGATCAATTTTTAATTTCTATTGTTTTTAAGTAAAAACTCGATCATATCTTGAGATTAATAATATTTTTTATTCTATCGTTAATATTTTTTTTTCTGCAAAATTCAATGTTTTTTTATCTTTATTTTTTAAAGCTTATGACGAACTGTACGCTATATGGAAAGAGAAAAAGTGCTTGAAAAATGACATAATTGAAGTGTTGACGTAGTATGTATTGCGGTAGTGTGTGTGTAGAAGAGAGAGAGAGACAAAGAGAGAGAGTGAAAGAGGTAGGTGGAGAGTGCGGGCAACAAGTAGTTGGCTCGTCGTTCCGGGGGATGGAACCCCTTTTCAGTTGCGTGAAGTGAAACCCTCGAAGAGAAAGAGAACACGTCCTTTGTATTTTAATGACGCAAAGAGTGAACGGGAGGGAGGGAGAGGGAGAGAGAGCGAGAGAGAGAGAGAGAGAGCGAGTGAGCGAGAAGGAGCTATCCTCTCCAGTATTTTAACAAGGATATCCGAAGGTCTCCAAATTAATTTTATAATCTCCCGAATTTTCCGTAATTAAAACTGCACCCATGTCCTTGTACGTATCGTCCTTTTCCCAACAGAAAACCACCATGGGAAATAGAATATTCTTGTCTCGCAGATATTTCATTTTTTTTTCTTATCTGAAAGTCTCAGACTCCGTGCTCAAGGAGCATCTTCGTGAGAGAGGTCAATTATTGACTAGACTCGAGGGACGTCGAAGTGCAAAGTTCAAAGTTGCCGTAATGACAAAGTTGCCGGCCAAAGAGTCGCAATAACACACTTGGTCATCTCTGTCATTATACATCCGCTCTCCCCTCCGCTTTTTATTAGGAATGAATTTTTTCCAACGTCTCAAAAAAATACAAACCATGATATTACGATGAAAATATGAATAACAAATTTGATACAATTATACTTTGATAATTTAGAAAAAACAGAATTTTTTTCTTCTTTCTATTAATTAATGAAAAATCACGGAAGATAATTATTTCGTCAATTAGTAATTATACACTGCGTGATAACAACTATAAATTTTTTATCTTTGCAATAACGATATCTGTTTTTCACTCTCTCTGTCCTTTCTCTCTCTCCCTCCCTCCCCCTCCCCCCCTCTCTCTCTCTCTCTCTCTCACCCTTTCCCTCTCCCTCTCGTAATTTAAAGTTCAACGAACTTCGAAACGAGACATCAATTAACTCCGCGTAACAAAGAGTGTAAAGTGAGAAGACATGCCGAGTAATACAATATATATAGTGCAAACTCTCTGTCACATGAGTCGATTGTGAAAAAACAAAAAGAAATCCGAAGAGAAAAAGATTTATCCAATACACTCAGGACAATAATAGAGGGTGTATGCGGACAGATCAATGGGGCATTCTCGTTTCTCGAGCGAACGGGTCAACTATTCAAGGATGTAAAAAAAAATACAAATTCATTATAATAACACACAGGTCATGAATCATATAAAAAAAAAGAAGAAGAAGAAGACAATGCCGATAAAAGGAAAAATAATTCTTACGCGTTTCGTATGTGTGCGTCAAAGAAGAATGTGGACCGCGATAGAAGAATTTGATTCGTCTATCGTATGAATAATTAATTATTAATTATAATAAATTCTTTATTTTCTCAATTTTTAATATCACTCGTATCCCGGATTTTGATAGAAATAATTTAAAAAAAAGTAATCACACGTTCGATTTTGTTCACGACGACGTAGGACTGACGATCAGGGGGGCCAGAATTGTTTCCGGTACGCGGAGCGGCTAACAGGTGTTTGCTCGTGGAGCGCGCGATCGCATACTGAACGCCGAGGAACGATAGAGGATGTCGAGAGAGCGGGTAGCGAGAGAAAGGGAGAGAGAGAACGAGGGACAGATAGAAAGAGTGAGAGAGGAAGGCGAGATGCGCGTGGATGAAACGGAGACAGAGGCAATGGAGAGCTTTTACTCTCCACCGCCCATCAACCCATAGGCAATCGATAGAAGTCGATCTATAATCGATATAAAGACCAGAACCGAGTTGACTTCGTTTCTATATTAATGAAAAATAAAACACAATATCGACGTTATTACGACGCGTTTCTTTCTTTCTCGTTTATGTATCGATGCTTTTTTGGGCTTTCTACGTGAACGAGTCAGAGGGCGGAAGAAACAGCCCCTCGTCAATAAACCGACGACTGATTAAGCTTTTAATATCGGAACAACCCTTCACCACTCGTGGAACAACCCTTCCGAGAATATGAATGAGAACGAAGCCTCGCGAACGCGTTTGCAATGTTAGTGCTTCACTGCGAACGATAAATTCAGCCTCAGAATTTTTTGTACGACTCGTACAGAGGGTTGATAATAAAAAGATCGATGCTTGTATGAACGATTACGTGATGTAATTTTCAATTAAGATTATCCAACGATGACATCGAAAATACTTGAACCGTGATGCAATAGTTCGTGTCGTGGAATCGATTTTATTCGCAAGGTGAAACTTGTACGTATTTTACAGATTGTTTATTTAATTTTCAATTAAAAAATCAGAAAATTGTCAATATCGAAAATTTGGATTTACTAAATACTGAAAACATACGTGGCGATGCTCAACAAAATAGAATACTTCCTTTTGTTTTAATTATAAATCGTTAAATATTAATATTACGAATTTGTTTTCTAAATATCGTTAATATAAATAACGAATTTCATATTTATTTGGGTTTATCTAAATGAGTGTTCGTTCTCGTAGCTTCTAATTTATATTCGAGGAGTTCATTTTTTTCTACGTATGTGAGTGAACAAATAAATTTGAAAAATCTGCTTTTTAAATTAAACAAACGGGACGAAATGGATGTAGGAAACTCGGGATGCATGTATGTATGTACGCACATACGACGAAACAGTTGGCTAATGTCCTTAACGCGAATTAACTCTCTCGACGCGACTAAAAGTTGTTTTCACCTTAGTTTAACAAACAAATTTCATTCGCGTCTATCTCATCAGCGCGAAACATCCGCACGCATCAGCTTTAAAACGCATTTGTTTTTTGCGTTTTTTCTTTGTTTTTTACAATTCTAGAATCGAGAAGTTCCCGGTTTTTTCTTAGTGTATATACGTGAATAATTTACCGGAAGTGAAACCTCGTCTTGTATTTACGAATATTTCTATTTTGTTATTATTATTATCAATAATTTCGTATCCCATTCTTATTCATTTATTTCCTTTTTACCAAATAAAAAGCATGATATAGTACAAGAAGGGTCGCAAACAGGGTGATTCTCGTTCGATCGTGCTGTCATGACAGTAACAAGACCATCATTCGACGGAAAAGGAAAATAACGATCATTTAACAACTAAGGGGATGATTCCAATTATTTTGCCCTACAACATGATTTCAAATCAAATCGCTAGTCATTGAATCTTGAAATTTATTCAAAATAAAGATAAGATCGTACGACAATTAAAAATTCCTCACGTACGACAATTATTTCAACTATTGATTAATCCGTCTCAACTAAAATTTTTGCATTAAAAAACAAAATATAAATCTTGAAATCGATGAAAATCCACTAAATACTTCACCCGTAAAGCTATCGTTAAAAAGAAAAATGTTCGCCTCTCCCTTCCGGTAGAAAAATAAGCAATTATTTCGTTTAATCAAACTCACGTCGTCTCGTTTGTCGAAATAACAAGATTATATCGGAAATCACGAGGGTGGGATAGTCCACTACGTACGGAAACAAACAAAAACCTTCGTAGCAGGAAATGAATCAGATCCCCGTAACAAACAGCCCTTACCGGTTGATTCTTTTATTTCATCCCCTTGTCTTCGTAAACATAAAGTACCTCCCTCGGACTCTATCGACAGGGGATTTAAGTGATTGAACTTTCACCCCCTCCCCCACACTTTACCGGTCTATCGCCGCAATTCCAGTTTTCCTCGGTCACAAAATCTTTATTTTCCCGAAGCTCCCGTGAGTTTGGTAAATTCCGGTACATTTGAAACGAAAATAAGACGTTTTTTTATCACGTAAACATCAGAGAATAACGATTTTAGTTGGAGAAACAATGATAGGTACGATTTCACATTTCTCTTCGCGGAATTCGTATTTATCCGTATTATCTTTACGATGGAACATCAAAATCTGCACCGGTTCGACAAATCGATAAATCCTGACACAAATTTTTCTCAACTGTGATGAGCAAAACTGGGGTTATATTTTTATTATTGTAGGGATAAATAAGGGGGCGAACGATACGATAAATAATAATTATCGTTCGAATTTTGTTTTCGTATTGAAATATTTTCAATAATAATAATAGGAATTAAATTGAAAGAAAACAAATGTCGATTTGCATTTATTTGTACGAGACTTTCACAAACGTTTTAAGACAATTTCGATCGCTCAAAGAACTATCAAACGCCACTCTGTAATTACTTAATCGATAATAATTTATTGTCATTTTTCGTAAATACGATCGTCGCATCGTACAAAATTACTTAAACATACGTATACTATTTTTACCTCTAAAGTTCAACAGAAAAGAAAAAACTTCTCGCATGATATGTATTTTTTTCCAACGATGTGCGTCGACGTTCGGATGAAAAATTGCGATTTGACATAGTTTTACAACAAAACAATTGAAATTCTTTGATTACAGCAATAATCGAAATAATCGAAAAGTATATGTTGATTAATTGATTCGATACTCAATCATTTATTTCATTCAATTATTTTTTTTCACTTCATGTCATCTCGACTCACACATTAACTTCTTCGTTCGTTGGCTCTCTCTCTCTCTCTCACTCTCTCTCGCTCGCTCTCTCTGAGATAAATAATCATTAAAATAACCAACTACTTTATTTATTATTAATTATTACACACTCAACGTGCCGTGCAGTCTTTTTTAATCATCGTCCGCCTGCACATCGCATTCGTTCTATACAGCTTATACCTTGATAACACTGTTTTGTTTTTCTTTATTTAACGTTATTAACAACAATAACAAATAAACGGAATGGTCGTGATGAAGGAATGCCGGAACGCGCAATTGAGGCTGACCTAGGGTAAAATTTACGTTTGTTCATCTTCTTGAAATATGTCACTCATATTTGCTGTTTCGGTGGTAGAAAATTGATTACGGCAGGCTGTATTAAACTATTCATCTCGTGGAGCGGTTCCTTCACCATATCTTCATCCATGCTATGTAGAGGCTCGGTACAGTATTCCTGTCCACAGAGCTTGCACGCCTCGAAGTGTGGTTTTATCGAATTTCTCAGCTTCTGCAATGAATTCGTAATAATTTTTTCTTCGACGATTATTCAAAATGTTTACATAATTAAAATTGTAATATTCAAATAATCAATATTTATAAAACAACAAAATTATTAAATGATTCGTAGTAAAAGTTGCAATTAAAACGTGCAATTTTTTACTACGATCTCGAGCCAATTTAAATTTGTAAAACGACATGATTTCTTTTGTATTTCTCGCTAAAGACATTTTTTTGAAATTATATCTAAATAAAATTGTATTCTTAATTTTTCCTGATATAAAAATCGAATGAAGAATATTTCATTGAACTTACCTCAGACAAAGTGTCACCCTCGGAACGTATGAGTACGCATATTGCGAAAGCCGGAAGGCATATGAGTGAGAGCGAAGCTATGCCCCAACCAATGGCCTCGGCCCACCATGGATACTCGTAGGCCCCATTGTGATATGTAGGTGGCTCATAATCGATGAGACTGAAGACCCAAACAGCCTGTAAACCAAATGGGTCAACAACAATTCTTACAGTTATACGTGACATCATTTTTATTATTCTCTTTGTACCGTGTATAAGGCGTTCCAATCCAAATCGGCAAAACTACGAGATTGAAAATAAAGCAAAAACAAATATATTACTACATAATGCTACGTTTTTTTACAATTGTAATAATCGTATAAAATATTTTGATCGTGAGAAACACGTGTCTGTCGATTCAAGCTGGAACGCCCCATATATTTCCTATTTAATGTACCATTATAAGAAGCGGGGCAGCGATGAGCCAACAAAAACGAAAATACATCGATGGGACTCGACCCGTCATCTCTTTTACGTTGCTGCAAAGTCTTCGAACTCCATAAAACCACGATATTGCTATAACTTCGAAAAATGCGAGAAACATTATTGATATCGAAGCGGCGTAGTGATCGATCAATTGAAAGAAGAATATTCCACCCTGAAACGGAAAATATGATCGTTAAATATTTATCAATAAGTTGAAAAATAATTTAATAAATACGATAAATAATTTTCTTTTCTTCATTTACTGAAAATACGGAAATGAACATTTATTGAATTATGGAAAATATGATCGTTAAATATTTATCAATAAGTTGAAAAATAATTTAATTAATTCGATAAATAATTTACTTTTTTTTCATTTACTAACCTAGGTATTATTATTAATAACAATAACAACATCTTGCTAAATTAAACGACAGTAGATTACATTTTTACCTGCGAGACGTTAGGTAGCCCGAATAAACAGGAAACTGCGCATATCAGCAGAACCAACATTTCGTGACAGAGCAAATTGTTCTTTACCCAATTTGGAAATCCGTCCTGTATCGATGTCACGACTACTTCCACAATGGCAAACTGTAACAAGTAGACACATTTCTAGATAATCTAATAATAACAATATTAAAAATTATCATAATAATAATAACAATAATAAATAAGTAATTCAAAAGACATGTAAGATTGCAGTGCGAACTGAAATATTATTATTACCTCTTCACTTCACGAGTTACGTTCGGCCAGCAAAGAATAAAAATCAATTAACCATTAATCATCCGTGACAATTTTATATCGAGACCCATGCGTTTGAAAATGTATAAAACATTTTTTATTGTATCAAATTTTGCCAATTTTGTATAACAGGTCACATTTACCGATCGATTTTAGAATATTAATTACAAACTCCAGTTGGCTGTTTTTATAACATGGAACATTATTCTACGATTACTTTTTTCTTACCCACCTGACTATTTAGAGAGAGACACACGAGCATGAAGAAAAATAATACAGCCCACAATTGGGAAGCAGGCATCTTCGCCAAGGCCTGCGGGTACACCACGAATACTAGGCCAGGACCTAAAATAAATCAATTTTATTATGTTTAAAAACAAAAAGTCAATCGACCCGCATTTGCTATTCTCCATTATTCACGATTGATTTTCGCGAAGGATGATAAATTATATAGGGCGTACCGTCACTCAAAACAGCCTCGACCGAAGTATTTTGCTCGAGCGCAATATTGCCGATGGTCGCAAACGCGAATATACCAACGAGCAAACTGCTAAAAGCGTTTATCAACGAGACAGCTACTGTGTCTATGAGTATGTTGTTGTGAAATTTGTTGTAACTCGCGAAGCATATCATCGAGCCAAATGCGATACCAACGGAATTGAAGATTTGTGCAGCTGCGTTAACCCAGACCTGCGAATAAATTGAATTTGTTGAATTAATTGTCGGAACATTCTCGTATAATTAAATTGATTTTCAACATTGATCCAATTTATTGAAACAAGAAATGTGCCAGTCGTAAAAAGCTGTTTGGTCATATTTTAATTAAACAATGATATAATTAAAATCTAATCAAATATATTTGTAATATTGACATTTTTATACAATTATATTCGATTGGAGAATATTTCTTTATTCGATAAATACATTACTTTTTGAGATTTAAATAGAAAAAAAAAACAATAATTCATACCTTGGCGTCTCCTAGGAGTTCCCACCGTGGACGAAAAAAGTATTGGAGTCCCTTGTCAGCACCTTCGAGGGTGAGTGACCGTGTGAGAAAGACGACAATTAGAAGGAAAGGCAGTGTCGCCGTGAGGTACCTTACTTGTGCCGATGATTTTATCGATTTCCATATGGAAAAGTACACCATTACCCAAGCTGCCACCAGACAAGCCACAATTTCCCACCTGAGTATTCCAGGCTCCTCGATTCCCGAGCTCATCTGGAGCACTTTGTTGCTAAAGTACGCCCAAACAAATCACAGTTTTCTTTCTTAACTTTGATTTAAAAAACAAAATCGTTCATGAAAAAGAAAATGTCTTTGCTCAATTTAAAGATCCTTCGATGAAATTTTTTGTTGCCCTCGATAGAAGCGTGTATGCCAAAGAGAAAAAGGGAGAGAGAGAGAGAGAGGGAGAAAGATGGAGAGTAAAAAAACATGAAAAAATCATTGCTGTTTAGTAAGTTGAATTACTTAAAAAATTCTTCGGACGGTGTCCTCGAGGTGTTGGGTCTTGTTCGGTTGTTAATCGAGCCGAATGACGGTAACCAGCATGCAGGTGTGTTCCACGCGTTGTCACAGCCCGACCATGGCTGGTCGGACTTGAAAGCCGTGAAGAAGTAATATATAGCATACGCTATTATCACGTTGTGATACGTTGACATTAGGAATGATATCACCACCGACGAGAGTCCTGCCCCTAAAAAAAGAACGATTTTTCATTTACTTTCTTATACATTCTTCTCTCTAACAACATAAATTTTCAAATTTTGTCTTCATTATACAATAATTAAAAATTATTAATATCTCGATAATCGATCAATAAAATGATAAAATATTAATTGATATATTCACCATTCGATTTTTATTTATTAATTTAAGTTAATTTATTTTTTTACCTTTGAAGAGGGGACAGATCTGGCCGAGAGCACCGATTGGCCCTCGACGCGTGAATTGCCCAATCGCGAGCTCCATGTAGAGCAAGGGAACCCCGCATACTATGAGTATTAGAAAGTAAGGTACCAGAAAAACGCCTGAAACAAAAACACATAAATATCGTCCGATTACATAAAAAAGCGATTATATAAAACAAATTAAAAGATATTAACATAATTTTAAAAACTAATGAGCCCAATTTTACAATTTATTGAACTGTTATCAACAAAAAAAAACGCAAACAGTAAATGATAACAAAAATAATGACTCGTATAAAACATTTAGATAAATAAATATAAATAACTGGGAAAATAATTTGTCTTATGTTTTATGGTTTATTTTACTAGTATCAACAGCCTAACACATTTTTCTATTGATTTACTATCGATAATATTAAAGTAGGCTTACTATTTCATAGCTCAATGAACAATTTAAAAAAAAATGACTTGAACAGCGCGAAGAGTTGTTACTCTTGTTAATATTGGCTTAACGTTTACGACAGTAAAACATACGTAAACGGTAAAAATAATTCATAGTTCACGACAGTTTAGATACGACAAGCGACCTATCTTGTGTTTATTCAGGCACGCATCAATGATGTGCGAATGTATATTTTTCTTTTTTAGAATATAGCGAACTTGGACTTGACAAGATCGTTTCATCAAACAAGATGCATGACGAGAGAGCGAGAACGCTTCTGTAACTCGACAAACACAAGGAGACGCAAGGAGGAATAGTTACGTGTGTTTGCATTATATATTGGCACATGAAGGAACGTAACATTTTTTTTCCATGGCAGCCTTCTCAAGTATCATCATCTCTCACGAGCATCCAATCTTCGTCAATTATCGTAGAATAATTTCATGGACCAAGTTTCCTAATAAGTCGAAAATAAAATGATTTTTTCAATATTTTGTTTTTCTATTTAAAATCACTCGAAATTATTTACGTATATGGAAAAAACGGTACTTTTATTTAACGAAGACATGTTTATTCGTCAACTTGTTTGATTCCTAACGCTCGCTCGTTTACTAAAATTTTTTTTTTTAAATGTTATTTTTGTTTTTGTAAAATTGAGATAGAATGGTTTGGGTATACAAAATTATGATTCCTGTACACGTTTCACGCATTGCGCTTTCGCAATTTCAATCCCCAAGAGCCGCATGCACTGCCAAGGACAATTTTACGCAAGCTATTTCGCATTTTCAATCCGTCTGTTTCCCTCGCTCTCTCCGCCACTCCATCTTTTTTTACCTCTTTATTTCTCTCCGAAGTGATATTTCGAGTGTCGTAAAACAGTAGGGGAACGATAGTGTCATGGCATGTTAAACGTACGATTAAGAATTATGTCGCGCGATTCGAAACAAAACTGTTGTAATTCAAACTACTCGTTTGCGTTCGTCACTGCTTGCGCACGATCTCCTGATACACCGCTTGTATAAATTATCTTTTAATTCCGCGACTCTTAGCCTGGCGTGTCACAGCGATGACACCGCGAAGCTTCGAAACCGCTGAGAGCTTTATTATCAAATTTTTGCTCACCGTTTTTAATATCTCGCTTTTAATCGCGTACAGACTTTCAACGAGAAATTAAAAAATAATATATTCGCAAAAATCCTGAACTAAAAGTTTCATAAAAATTAATTAAATGAAACATTTTATCAAATTTATTGCAAATAAAATTAATTCGAAACTTTCCTATAATGATTTTTAGTTATACGATAAAGGTTTTTATCGTAATCAAAATTTGGAGAAATTCAAATTTGGGAAAAGTTCTCAAGCTTTTAAATGTGCCGATAATAATAAATTGAATAAATTGTGGTTAGTGTGCAGGATGAATGAAATAACGAGTTCTCTATGTAAGAAGGCAAGAGGCTGACATCTTTCTCTTTATCTCCTTCTTTCGAGTCGAGAAACGTTCTCGCATCAATCAGCACACACTAAAGTCTCATGACGTAGTTGACGAGTGCTTATTGCGCTCCGACACCGATAAGCATACATAAGAGAGGTGTTTATTCTTCGCATCATTGTAGACAGTTGACTCTCTTTCTTGCGTATCAAAAGACGCAGGCGCAGCGCACGCATACGCGCTCACGTGCGTTGCCTTCTCTCTCCCCGCCACCTCGCTCATGTGCGCGCGCATCCACGCGCATGCGCAGACACACGCATCTGCGCGCATGCGCAGACACATGCATACGCGCATGCGCAGATGCAAACATGCGCACGTGCACGTACCGACTGTTGCACGCATTGGCATAATTATATACGCGACTATAATTCGTTCATACATTTTGTATACATTGATAACAGTATGAATGAAAAGATAATGATGGATATTCGCTCCGAGCGATCGTTGTGCGAGAAAATTACAAGAGCAACGATTCTAGAACGAAACCTTCGTTTTTTAACTTTGGAACGAAAAAGACAGAAATAAAAGAAAAATGAGCATTCTTGAGATCTGGCATCCTCTTTCTCTTGACATGTTATTATCTCAAACAACACACACGCACACGCACATGCGTTATATCCGGAACAAGGGCACAGCCCAAGAGTCTCTCCGGTCGAGAATAAGAGAGAGAGAGAGAGAGCGAGCGAGACAGAGAGATGTATAGAGTGAGAAAAATTGAGTTTTGAGACCATCACGCGTTCAAAACACAGTTGATTGTGAGTCTCGTGAAGCAAGTATATGTACGAATAGGCACAGGTTTGGCGTCGAGTTACGGATAAATTTTCCAAGCTGTCCGAAAGCCCAGAAGGGACACACGAACGTTATTTTAGATACACGTATAAATGTCCGTGTACACAGACGTCCGGAGAACGGAACGGATGTGGCGCAACACACTAGGAACTTGATACATGACCTTGTCCAGATACTACAAGCTTGTGGTAATATGTCAGTATATATATATATATATATATATATATATATATATATATATATATATATATATATACTGACATATAGATATAAATATATATATGCATCTCTCTTTCTGTCTCTGTCTCTCTCTCCTTCTCTCTGTGCATGTGTATATGTGTGCGTGAGTATATACACACATATATATAGATAATATGTATTTCTATGCTGCTATGAATGTAACAGGTCTCTCGTAACGCTTAATGTATTCACTGATTTTCCAATTACCCGAGTGGAAAATAATCGACTCTCGTACCTCATTCAACATTCACGAGAAGCTCGATTAATCTCCCGCGGATTAACCCGAATATTCCACGCGATAAATGATCCTAATAGATGTTTACTGTTACTCATAATCGTTCGAGTATCCAGCACACGAAATGTCACTGCAAAATGAACATTATTTTGTGATAAATTAATCAAAAATTGTAAACATATCGACATTACGAATGAAGGATAGCGAATTATTTAAACAATTGAAAGATATTATTGTTTTATTATTGGTTGTATCGTATAGAGGTATTTTAATTGTTGTATTTATTTGTCGAACGGATCGTGACGAATTTTATTTTTTGTTCGGCGATTGAAATTATGTTTTTGTTTATTTTCTTTTTTAATTACGCAAATGGCGCAAATTTGTGTTATAGCATCGGAGGAAACGAGAGCACTTACTTTATAGATATACTTATGTGTGTGCATTTGCGCAACGTACTCTTTGCGTGACGGTGCTGATTTCTCTGCTCGGTGGTACGCGATTTATATTGAGATGAACGACCTTGATTATCACAGCTGACTCATATAAACCGTAATATCCTTCTCTCCATTGATTTTGAGGAAGTTAACACGCCACTAACGTCACGTTAGAACGCATTAATATTGTTTTGTATATTTTTTAAACACGGAGCACAATTTTTTGGACATTTTTAAATGTATCTTCAAGGTTTTTTCATTCTAGGGCAAACTTGCTCGTTACATTCACGAAGTAACGAGATTGCTTCCTTAATTGGAAACCGCACGATGACATGGATACTAAATAACCGGAAATAATTATAATTTATTAGTTTTCGCATAATTATTGCTCAATCATGCAAAAGTAGGAAAATTGTTTAAGAAAATGTCGTAAAGAAGATCATAGTTATTAAACTCTCCTTCGGTTAACTTCACTTAAACGTTTTTATGTTGAATCGTTTTTTGCATATTTCTTTAAGGTTCGATCGATCCCCAAGAGCAAAAAAAATATAAATGTAAACCAATAGAAATGTTTAAAAAATGTGAATATTGATATTATTTTCAATGTCGATATATTTACTGCCCGAAATTTAATCAATCGCATATTTCGACGCGTTTTCAATCGTGGAATAAAAAGCTGTCGAAGATTTGAGCAAGTCGTATATTCGACCTTATTTGCAACGTAATCGGTGTGTTGGTTACGATAAATAATGCTTCCATAGACTGTTCCAACACCTAGTCAATCAAGAAGACACGAGCAAACGATCGCGAACGGATTAAACGAATACAAACGAAAAGCTTAAGGAGAAAACCGGAGTGGCTGATAAGAGATTAAAGATTATGGAATTGTTGAGGTGATATAAAAGCGAGATCCGTCACCTGTTTGCTCGTCGAGGCCACTCTGCGTAATTCGCTTCGCCCATCACTTAGCTCATACAGTCACAACCAAAAGTTGAATTTTATCAAAATTAAGAGACATTATTTTTTTCAATATTATTAATTATTGGGATTGAAATTTTATTTCTTAACTGGATTTTTTCTCTCTAGAGATAACCCTTTTTTCACACATTTTATAAAATCAAAATAATGTGGATTGCTCATATTTTGTCTCTGATTTATTTTTCAAAATTGCTCATAAAAAATCCTCAAAAAATATACGGATTCTTTTTAGAGCATCTATCGATTATAATAATTATAATCATACAATAATAAAATAATAATAATAATTATTATTATTAGTATTATTATTATTATTTAATAAAATAAAATTATTATTATTATTATTATTATTTTATAATTATTATAATTATATTATTATTTTATTATAATATTATTTTTATTATAATAATAAAATAATAATAATAATAGTAATTATAATTATTAGTATTATTATTATTATTTTATTATTATATGGTAATAATTATTGTTATAATTATATTATTATAATCGATATAACTGATTTATTACTCATTTTTGCTTGTTCACTAAGAAAGCTTTGCCATGGGTAAATTTTGTTTCAAAAGATGAAATCTCATTTCGCCGTACCAAGATTAGGGGAAATAAATTTTAGTTCGACCTGGATGTATAAGCTTAATGTTCTTAACAGTGTTATAACCGACAAGTAGAGAACTCTGCTATCTAGCTGCTTCTCCGTTTTATCAACGCACCATTTAACGCGACTAAAGAGTCACATCCACCGACCTTGCCTCCTGCGCCCACAGTCCTAATGCCGAGGTGAAACATTTGTCGGTAGTGACCGTCGCGATTAGCGAAACGCACTTCCCCGAGAGGAAGAGGCACGAGATTTTAATACACGTGTCCTCGTATTCTCGGCCGTGAAACTCGAGCCCTTCCGGCTTCTATCGCTTCTGTTCACATATTTATGCATACAATGTCTCTAAAATAACATTTTCAATTAATTAATTTACTAATTCGTAATTGATTACGTTCGTTACTCCAACTGTCGATTATAACAATCTACTTCTCGCTTATTAATAAATCAATTGACAAGCTCCATAATTTATTAAAACAACGAATGATGTGATAAGAAAATTAATTAAAATTACAATAGCCGAGCGCGATTATGTCATTTTTGTTTTTTATCTTATCGATAACTGTTTTTGTTTGCATTATTCAAATTTTTAAAGCCCGTGGAGAAGTTTCCGTGACTGGTTGAATAGCATCGACGATTTTACGGCGTAACCACACGATCGGTCAATGGTCAACCGAGAATTGTGAACATAAAACACGTGTCGTGTTTTTTCATTGTAAAATTAATTCTAATATTATGCGGAAAGACAAAGTAATATTACGCGAAATGTTTCTATTGCACATAAATGTTTGAATTATGGGAAATGTTTTATTATTATACTTATTATAAAAAATTGTAATAAATAATAATCAAAATGACACAAAATAAAATTGCACTCACCTCCACCACTCTTGTAGCATAGATACGGAAATCTCCAAACGTTTCCAAGTCCAACGGAGTAACCGATGCAAGCGAGAACGAATTGTACCTTGTTGGCCCAATGTGGTCTCCTTGGCTGGCGATAATCGCCAGGATCCTCGCCATCACCGTCGTCGAAACTCGTACACGTCGATCGATCGTCATCGAGAGGTCTGTCGATCATTGAAAATTATAATGATTAATTGTCGAATTGCAATTTTGTTTTATACTCGTATTAATATCGAACAATATTCGTGTTGTTGGTTAACAATCAAATTAATAAATAATTCAAAATTTTTGAGACTGATAATTTAATAACGATCGATTTTTTAATAAAGGAATAGAATTTTTGTTTGATTTTCCTTTTGCTCGAAACTCGTACACGTCGATCGATCGTCATCGAGAGGTCTGTCGATCATTGAAAATTATAATGATTAATTGTCGAATTGCATTTTTTTTATACTCGTATTAATAACCAACAATATTCGTGTTGTTGGTTAACAATAAAATTAATAAATAATTTAAAATTTTTGAGACTGATAATTTAATAACGATCGATTGTTTAATAAAGGAATAGAATTTTTGTATGATTTTTCTTTTGCAAGTAAGGTCGAAATTTACACATGTAACATTTCTTATTCCTATGGACTTATTTATCTCCGACCAAGGTCTCACGAGTATAAACTCAAAGTCTTCTTCTGATGTTCCATACTCCCTCGCGGGTTTGTAAAAAATTGCAACGTCTCTAAACTCGTGTAATTACTCTTCATAGAATTGAACAAATCACTCGGAAGACAATGCGCGATCGCCGCGGAAAACATTATTACACCGAGAATAGCCGCAATAATTATTCAAGGTCGGAATCGCCTCGCAAGAGCTCGCTCAAAAATTCTCCTCGTTATTTGCACGTGTTTTTGATGCAAAGTCAGATATGATTCATTGATGTCGATAAAGAAAATAATGCCGATATCAAGAAATTTCCCTAAAGTCAATTTTATTAACAATCATATTTAATAATTCAATTATTACCTGTTAAAAAAAAGTTCTTCTTATTATTGAAAACTTATTTTTTTTAATATTTACGCTATAACAATTCCCCTTAATTTAATATGAAAATCTCTCGATAGATATAAAAATAATAAAAATAATTTCATAAAGAAAATAGTTTGAAATTTCTATAAAAAATGATTCTTTCCAAAATTCACGTTTCAAAAATATCCACAGACAACTGAAGAAAGAAAGAAACATTATATTTCAAATTCCAGCTGATTTATCTCAAACTTGTGCACGTTTACCGTCGCCTTGAGCTGCCGATCATTCGAGCCTTTATCGAGAGAAAATGTATTACGCCTCTAAGTAGATACGACTCGTACCGATCAGACGCATCGTTGATATCTTCCGGATGAAAATAGAGTTGATTCAGAAGAATCGATTATAATTGATACATAGACAGCACGTACACGTACATGTAGATCATCGACATAAATTCATACCTACTGCAAAAAATGAGTCACGCCCCCCTGTCATCTAATCGATTTATAGCTTCGAGATAAAAAAAAAACATTCGTGCGATGTTTTGTAGTCGTACACAAAACATTACGAATTCTATGTATATATATATATAGATATGTACTAAACGACAATACTAACACGACCTACGAGCCATTTTGCCTCCACGTTTTGTCAGGAGAAGCATATATGTATATAATCCCCTTCAATCCCCCGCGGTGAGACTATTATCCACTTACGGCTGTGGTACAATACGCTGAAATTGCAGTCCCTGGATGATGAGACCACGACGATGGACATGTCGTTTCGACGTACCCTGCATTTTCTCGTCCTATATATATTTATATACAAAATGTATGTGGCTGTCCTATATAGCGTTATCGTAGATTGAATGCCAAGACGTGTGTTCTCTTGTCCTCTGCGTTTATCTCTCCCTATGTTTTTCCACAAATTATACGAATTTGCAAAGGAATTTACTCTACCAAACGATCAACGGCTTTACACCTTCGATAATTTGCGATTCGAACACTTTTTTTTTTATTTTCTGAGGTTTTTTTAACTGTCTTCGATCCACAACGATCCTCGACACTCGTCCGACGGAAACTGATGCCAGAAAGTATCGGGGCTCTTGTTATACACCTGAAAAATTATCGAGTACTCAGGGTCGTCGTCTGGCGACACTTTTCTGTGTTTTCGTGCATACGCGGATTTGTTCTTCGACGATACGTATTTTGTGTGAGAAAGATCGAAACAATTTTTTATTGTCTTCGTAGAAAATATCGGATCGATATATCGACTTGAATTTTATTATGTACATAAAACTAATTGCTATTACTCTAATCTCATAAAAATTCATAATTGTTCGTTCAAATTAAACAACTATATAAAAATCAATAATTATTATTTAAAAAAATTGTATTATTGAAACTACTTTCTGCTTATTTATGATTTTTTATACGTACACGATTATTTTACGAACATGTGAAAATCTTTGTCCGAATTAAACTAGAAAAAACAAACATAATTTAAAAAATTGTTAAAACTATTTTTCAATCTCGTTTACTTTCTTCCCACCGAACTTTCCTACCATAGACAATAACGAATCCATATATCGACTTCAATTTTATTATCTACAGAAAACTAATTACCATTACTCCAATCCCATGAAACTTCATAACTGTTCGTTCAAATTAAACAACGATAAAAAAAAATAAATTACTATTTTTAAAAAATTGTATTAACCAAATTATTTTTAACTTTTTTTATTCCAATCATTATTTCACAAAAATGTGTGAATCTCTGTTGAAATTACACTAAGAAAAATTGAATATTATTCAAAAATTATTTGTCCATCTCGTTTACTTTCTTGTTATCCAATATTATGAATATATATATATATATATATGTGTGTATGTATATACATGCGATTCCCCTTATACATAATTTGATCGTGCACCCTCGTGTGACGATGGCTGTCGAGGTTTTGCGTATAGCCTCAATCATATTTGCGCTCAAGATTATGATTTATTACCGCGAATGATTTAACGGAATGTCGACATATAGGTACCTCTCGCGGTCACGGATAGATTGTTACGAGATAGAGGGTATAATACATAACGCGCATGTATATTCGTCTACCATATATTTATCCATAGCTAACTAATATAGGTACGATAGACTAACGTTTCAATGTTGCGTTCCGCAAACCCGGGGCTTCGACTACGGTGAAAGTGATCGTGGTTACGCTTATATTATCCGCATGATAATGAATAGACGCTGAAGTTTCGTGTGCTCTATGAATAGTTTTCTGTCTCGTTGCATGTGTTCGTTATGTTGTTTGTGGCTGGTCTGCAACACTCATAAATCCAGGTCATGCCTCGAAAATATTTCGATTTTATTATCGCGTGAAAAATTAATAAATCTGTTGCGTTTTATAAGAACGATTTACTCGATTACGATATCTAACCAGCGAAATCGATGATTAAATGGACGGGGATAAAAATAGGCGTGTAATATATTCGATATTAATTGAAAAATAAGTTATTCGTGGAACTGGAGAATGATTAGAATAATCGTTTTGAATATTTCTCGATAAAAATTGTTATAAAATTTATTTAGATTCAGGGAATTTTTAAAAATTTTAGGAACTTATCGAATCATCTGGTAAAACTTCAATAATAATCTGTTTTTATAAATAACAGTATAATTTTAGTTTGATAAGATCGAGGCATCTATTAAACAAGAGCACATCCTCGAATAACAAAATTAACAACAAATACGAATGAAATAAAATTCTATATTTAATCAAACCAGGATTTTCTTACGTTCGTCTATGCTGTAATTTTTTCATATTAACTCCACCAAAAGTTCTATGACATTAAATCCATGCTCGTACAGAAAGAGCTCGTACAGAAGGGTTTGTTCTCTGCGTTGAACAATATTCAAACTTTTTTACAACAGTCCCAAAAGTTTTCCATTGTACAAATCCCACAACTTTAGATTGAACTTTCTCTTTATTGGATCACCTCCAATAAATCTCTACGTTAACCACAATAACAAGGCCTTACATCAAACCAACTCAATAGCCACTCGCGAGTGTCCAACCATTTCACATAACACCTTCTGTGAAAGGCCTCAAATAATTCTCCATATTGGACGAACCTCAATAATCCACTATGTAGAACCATCTCCATAAAACAACCTCAATAACTCTCCCAATCATCTCTTGAAATAAACACAATAAATCCCAATTTATAACAAACCACCCTGATAGACAAATATCCTCAATAAAACCCAAACGAACAAATTAAAAAAAATAACGAAGCGAAACAAACAAATTTCCAATCCATCCCAAGTGTCTACTCAAAAATCAAGACTAATAATCGAATATATAACGTTCAATCGTCAAAGTAACTCACGTTGGGGGATGTACCATGTTGAGTAATTCCGACGGTGACGTTGGAACCCTTCGTATCGTGAGTTTTCGTCCATCGGAGGAGCCCATACCGATCGACGCCAGGGAGCGTATCGATACGGAATCCGGGAAAGGACGTATCGGTGGGGTGTTGGTGTCGGTGAATACGATCGATGCCCAGCTCGTGGCCGGGGGATGATGTTGTTGATGTTCATCAGCAGCGTTGGACTTTAAAGAGCGCATACTCGGATAACGATTATGACGCGACGGTACTCCCGAGTATCCAGTTGTCGTTACACCGTTACCACCACTCGCACCACCGTGTAATTCGACACCTCGGCTTATCCGTCCCGAAGCTTGACCACCGTAACCGTGAATCGAATGGTCCCGATAAAGACGTACTTCCGGTTCGTGAGCGATCAATCGTTGATGCTGACGCGAATTGGCCGATTTATTGTTCTCGTGGACACTGTCGGTACTACTGTTGCCACTGCTCGATCTCTTCACCCCGTTCGTACCCAACGGCAACGACGAGGATGTTCCGCCACCGACGGTCGTGCCCGACGGCGCTATGACGATTTTACGACTACCCGAACAACTCAATAGACGCACTCGTTCCCTCTCCGTCTCGCTCTGCGTGTCGGAATCGGCCGGATCCTGGTGAACTTGATTTTGACCTTGGGACGTCAGCTGATTATGATTATTCGCGATTATTCTTATGACGTCCGGCTCCATATCGTCGGAACCATCTTCCTCCGGCATTGTGCTCATTTTTCTAACGTTCGATGGTTTTACCATCGGGCCCATTCGACAGCTACCGCCACCCCCGACCACACTTCCTCCACTACCAGCACTGACGACACTCGTAGCGCCGTTTCCACCTACGACCTGCTGGACTTTTAACAACGATGATGATTTATTGTTGTTTCCATTCTCGGATTTTCCGACTCCCTGGACGTTGTTCGTAGACGTCTCCATTCTCGGACTTTGAACCACTGTGGATTTTACAAATATTGTTTAGGGTTATTGTTGTTGTTTTCTATTTGTTCTTTGAAAAGGTAATAAGAGGAAAGGAAATTTAATCTTTTGACACTTCGAAATTGTTATGGCTTAATCGCATTGTCGTTTTTACTTCCTGTGAGGTAGAATGTTTCTGTGCCAGAGAGTTTCATACGCTCATTATTTCATTAGAGATCCGAGTTGATTGTTGAGAAATCTTGTTACCATTTTAGCTGTTGCTCGAGGCTATTTTCTTGTACAATGCGATATGAGTTTATTCAATGTTGAGGCAAATTTGTTCGATGTTGCTGGAAGTATATTTACTTCTTTTATCGAATTATATTGTTGTTAATTGAGATTGATGCGATTTTATTGAAGATAATTCACTTTTTATTAAAGATAATTAATCAAATTTTGCAACGCTATTTCTTCACCCTTTCAAAATACTATTATATTTTTATTAAATATACTTTATTACGCGTCGTTCGGTACAGCTGTAATTGTCAATTAAGAACTGAACGATACTTTCACTAAATTCCAAAAAAAAGAATTCTATAACAAAACTCATTTTTATTCACTTCTTTCTTTATAAATTCTTTATTTTAATTTCTTTCTTTATAAATTCTTTATTTTAATTTCTTTCTTTATAAATTCTTTATAAAGAAAAGACCTTGTCGTTTCAAATGATAATTTGATTAACATAGACAGTCGTCTAAACTTTCATAATCAAATAATTACTTAATTCAATAAAATCGTAACGTTTGCTTTTCCACTTCTCGTTGTATCACGATTTTCCGAATCAATTGTTTCTTTACACATGTCGTTACGCGAAAACAGAACGTTATCGCGAGTAAAACTGTATCGCGCCCGTGTCGAGATGTAAAACGTGTTTTGATGACGAGTGAAAAATATCTAGGTCGAAACGATTCAAGTGACGATACACGTCAGATTCGAACGTGACCAGCTCGCGTACTAGTAACAGCCGCAACGCTACTCCGCGCAAGACTCTCCTCGAGAGGCGCACGTAAACTCACCGCGTATGGGCCGTGCCACGCTCGATCAACCCGTCTTTGTTAATAATTATTGAAAATTCTCTCAATCTTTCCCTTCGTGCTTTTTCTCATATTCAAAATCCAATAATTTTCACTCGAATTAAGAATTTCGTCGAAAGTGTTACGTTGCGTAATTATATTTTTTTCTCAATATATTAAGGTGTGTAATATTTATAAATTAATTAATTTGTAAAAAAGAAAATGGTATTTTTCATCTGTGATAAGAAATAGTCAAATTTCTTGACCTCATTTTTGTTTATTTCGAAATTTGCATAAATTCATGAATCGCAACGTATAAATTCCATTCATAATTTCTTTTTCTACCCATTACTTCGTCGGAACGTGAAAATGTGAAAAATTTGTTGCACGGACGATTCTCTCGATCTTTCCCTTCTTACTTTTTCTCACATTCAAAATTCAATGATTTTCGCCCGAATTAAAAATTTCATACAAAGTGTTGCGTTGCATAATTTTATTTTTTAGCAAGGTAGTAATCTTTCTAATATTTATAAATTAATTAATTTGACGAAAAGAGAATGGTATTTTTCGTCTGTCATAAGAAATAGTCAAACGTCTCGTCCTCATTTTTGTTTATTTCAAAATTTGCATAAATTCATGAATCACAACATGTAAATTCCATTCATAATTTCTTTTTCTACCCATTACTTCGTCGGAACGTAAAAATGTGAAAATTTTTTTGCACGGACGATTCTCTCGATCTTTCCCTTCTTACTTTTTCTCACATTCAAAATTCAATTATTTTCGCCCGAATTAAAAATTTCATACAAAGTTGTGTTGCGTTGCATAATTTAATTATTTTAGCAAGGTAGTAATCTTTGTAATATTTATAAATTAATTAATTTGACAAAAAAAGAATGGTATTTTTCGTCCGTCATAAGAAATAGTCAAACGTCTCGTCCTCATTTTTGTTTATTTCAAAATTTGCATAAATTCATGAATCACAACGTGTAAATTCCATTCATAATTTCTTTTTCTACCCATTACTTCGTCGGAACGTAAAAATGTGAAAATTTTTTTGCACGGACGATTCTCTCGATCTTTCCCTTCTTACTTTTTCTCACATTCAAAATTCAATTATTTTCGCCCGAATTAAAAATTTCATACAAAGTTGTGTTGCGTTGCATAATTTAATTTTTTTAGCAAGGTAGTAATCTTTGTAATATTTATAAATTAATTAATTTGACAAAAAGAGAATGGTATTTTTCGTCCGTCATAAGAAATAGTCAAACGTCTCGTCCTCATTTTTGTTTATTTCGAAATTTGCATAAATTCATGAATCGCAACGCGTAAATTCCATTCATAATTTGTTCTCTTACTCATCAATTCGTCAAAGCGTGAAAATGTGAAAAGTTTTTTTGTACGGACGATATGTCTCGTTCGTCGAAGCGACGATAAGTCAGCTGGTATGAGAAGAATAGTCATCGCGATCTTCCGCAACCAAGAATACATAACGTAACTTCGATTGGGAAGGCATGACGCACCGTTGGAGATTTTATGTGTGTGTATACAGTGTATATATATATATATATATATATATATATATATATATATATATATATATATATATATATGTATACATGCATGTATACACGTGTGTAGTTACTAAGTCGCAAATTGTCTACACGCCTGGAGGCGAAAGTGTGCGAGGCGCGCTTGGCGCCAAATTCCCGCAGTTCTCGTTCTCCCTGTCCCTTGTCTGGTAAAGAAACAGGTTGGAAAACTAATCGAAAAGAAATATTGCGGAGTATTTTTTTTTAAAAAGCGCACGATATTACGCTCAAACCTTTTCTTATTTTTTGCAAAAAAACATGTCTATCAATGCGATAACGATCCTGATAAGAAAAGGTGGAGCATGAGTAAGAGATTTTTTTTTTTTTCAAGAACGAGATTGGAATTCTACTAACGAGTCGCTAAAACCACGTTCTCGTCGGCGCCCTGGAGAGATAATCTCGAAAGCCCCATGAACGAAGGAAAGACAGAGAGAAAGAGAGAGAGAGAGAGAGAGAGAGAGAGAGAGAGAGAGAGAGAGAGAGAGAGAGAGAGAGAGGGAAAGAATCGAAACCGGATCGCGAACCGGTCGCCGCGAAGAATGTGATTCAATTCAAAAAAGAAAGTATAAATATCTATACACGTATCGTTCCCTCGTTGATAACGATAATGCGAATGCGATAATAAAAATTTACTAATTAATCAATTAATCGATCGATCGATTTATCCCATTTATCGAATTTAACTGATTTATTTATTGATTTATCGAATGAAATTGATTCATTGGCGTATTTATCGTTTTGATCAATCGACTTTATTAACGAAATTCGAATTAGATAAAAGATGAAAGAAAAATTAACGTTCCAAGCAACGAAGCCCTCTGCTGGTTAATCTCGTGATTGGTTGTACCTGTCAGATATCGTCGTTTCTCGACTCCGTTGCTGTGCTTAGCATCGGAATGACGAACGTACTGAAATGCATCGGGTCTTTCTCCGGAAGGCACGAAGCTCTCGGTTTAATCAACGTTCGCTCGTGTGCACACGATTCCTCCTGTCGGTGGTGTTGCTGCTGCTGCTGCTGCTGCTGCTGCTGCTTCAGCACTCTCGTCCTACTCCGGAGTGTATGTGTGTGCGAGAGAGCAAGAGAAAGAGAGGGAGAGAGATGAAAATAGTGGTCTCAGTCTATCTCACTCATTGTTAAATACATCTATATATATATATCTATAGTTATAACACCTATATAGCAAAATACAGAGAGTTGTATACGCCTTGTCTGACCACATACAGTAGAAACGTCCGGTCACGGCTTCGATGCACACCGTGCGAAATCTCACTCTACATATCCACTTACCCATACCATGATTATGGAAATTTGTATTTATACTTTGTTTTGTTTATATATTTATCTCAGCTGACATTTTTCAGGATTCGTTTTTACCCATAATGAGAAATATTCCCCCATAGAATACAAATTATATATGTTCAAAGACGTAAATGCTTTAAGTATCGAAAATTTCAAAGTTAAATAATTCTTTGTATCAATAGCTGCACAACGTGCGAAATCTCACTCTACATATCTACTTGTCCATACCATGATTATGGAAATTTGTATTTATATTTTGTTTTGTTTATATATTTATCTCAGCTGACATTTTTCAAGGTTCGTTTTTACCCATAATGAGAAATATTCCCCCATAGAATACAAATTATAAATGTTCAAAGACGTAAATGCTTTAGGTATTGAAAATTTCAAAGTTAAATAATTCTTTGTATCAACAGTTGAACAACGTGCGAAATCTCACTCTACATATCTACTTGTCCACACCATGATTATGGAAATTTGTATTTATACTTTGTTTTGTTTATATATTTATCTCAGCTGACATTTTTCAAGGTTCGTTTTTACCCATAATGAGAAATATTCCCCCATAGAATGCAAATTATAAATGTTCAAAGACGTAAATGTATTAAGTATTGAAAATTTCAAAGTTAAATAATTCTTTATATCAATAGAAATTCTATAGGAGCAACCGAGAAACAGTAAATATCCTTAATCCAGTTGTGAATAAGGGTGTAAGTCACCTTTCGCTTCGGAATGGTAACAAATTATTGCGAATTTCAACCCTCTGTCTAATCTGGATTCTTGTTTCATCGTGGAGTTTTATTCGCTAGGTGGCAATGACCCTTTTAAATCTAGCAGAGGGGTAATTCGGATCACACCATGAGGTAAGTCGTATCGGCTTAAAGATTAAATGAGAACTTCTTAATCCTGCTCGAGCGAGTAGGAGATCTCTCTGAATTTAAATCCGAACGGAAAACAAAAATTTCCATATAAATTGAAGCCATTAAATCCTGACCTGTCTTACCTCGTTCTCGATCGAACCCACTTATCCCGTAATCATTAGGCAAATATTATATAACGGATTCTCTAGCTAGAACAAAATCAATGCGATTTCACCAGGCTGATATTGTAACTAAAAATATTTCTTTCGAAATTGACGAAAATGCTTCGAAAATATGATTTGGTGTGTCACTATTTTTATTTTACTCGGCAGTTACTATAAATACGTCGAACGTTGTACAAATATTAAGACGAGGAAGACCTTAGACTGCTAAAGTCTCGTCCAAGTCTTCGAATTTATATCACGACTGACCCAACATGCCCCATGACCCGAATTACCCCAAACCACCCTGATAACCCTAGGACCCGCAACATCTAACTTCTGACGTTATTATGCAGCAAATGGCACGTTATATTTAGCTCTGACGTAGGTATCGAACACAACTTTATGCATTTGATTATTTTATATTTTTTTCTAATTTCTGTATCAAAGTGTAAAAAAAAAAACAAAACAAACTTGTGGGAAATACTGCGAAACTTGTTTTCAACGGGGTACGATGTAACCAGGCTGTATTATCTTAGCATTGATAAAATAACAATGACTAAATATCCTGAGAATTGTCAATAACGCGAATATATATATTTATATATCGATTAAATATTATTTCCAAAATGATAAATAAAGTTCCGTGAAAAGAAAGAGCTAGATAAGCCACACACTTTTGTGATGCATGCGCGCACTGTCAAACGAAGCTATGTGGGACAAACACGTGGGTTTCGAACGAACGAAGAATTTACGACGCTTGGAAAATTATTCGAGCGCCATCCGAGGTTCGTTTTCGAAAATAAAAAAAAAACAAAAAGAAACGATTGCGTGCAATGGGTCGAGAATGGATGATGGAAAATATTATTATGGCAAACTCGCGAATGTGATTGACAAGTGACAGTAAATAAAAAGAACACGAGAGTTATGGAGTCGTGCGACCAACCGGGCGATCCGCCGACGAGCGACTAACCGGAGAGAAGTTTTGCCACGCGGCGCGACATTTTAGCCCCGCGAAGCAACTTCGGAACAGCCGAGGGAGAGAGAAAGAGAGTGTGTGCGTGTCCGGCGTCCATACGCTTCTTGGTAGTGTACACCTTCGCTGCCAAGAGAGAGAGAGATAGATAATGGAACGTGTGAGAGAATTCTGAGGCCGTGGAGGCGTCATGATTCTTCCCTCTCTCTCTCTCTTTCGCTCTTTCTCCGTCTCTCTCTCTTCGCTCATTCACGAAACAGAAAAGTTAAACAGACACTTTCCATCTGGGCGATCGGTATCGATAAGTGAATTACCGATGGCTGGCGCTAGCATCGCAGTGTCATGGCCGTCAGTAAGTGAACGGCTCAAATGTGATACCAACTAAATATTATTGGTCCATTTTTCGAGATTTTTTTGAGATTTTAGATTTTTGAAATTTTTCTATTTTGTATCGTTGATTGAGACAATCGAGGGCATTCGAAGTTTTAGAAAACGGGGAAACGGCTATGAGCAACCTTTATTACAGTTTTTTCCCATGACCTGTCGATATATCTAACGGATTTTAATGTATTCAAATTTTTTAAAGTTGTTCGGTGAAGAATGAGTCACATTTTTAACGAAGAAATCTTTTGAAATTCATTGACTATGTGAAAACAATATTTATATACGATAGTTCAAATATAACAAATTTAATCCGTCGTTAATTTTTAGCTAAGAGATACACAGTTGTTAATCGTTTAAATAAAATAAGTTCGTAAAGATGAAAGATAAAATGGAGGTTGGAAGTTGTTGGAGGAAAAATTTGCAATTTAGAAAAATGACGTTCAAATGCAAATGCAAACTGACAAGTAAAGGAAGTGATATGACAACTTTGGGTTAAAAGTGGCTGACTTCATGAGGAACTCAACGTGTGTGTTAAATCAGTTGAAAATTATTACGTTATCTCGCGTTGATAATTCCTAACGATTAAAAATCCGAGAGTAGCTAAGCTCGACAAGTAAGTAGGGAGTGACAGTGCAGAACGGACAAAACATTCGTCGGTTAGTTGGAGCTCTGACTCTGACTAACCAACGAGTATCTCGTCCGTTCTGTACTGTCTGTTTCTACTTATTTATCGACCTCAACGATATCTTACAGATTCTTTTCCTCCGTACAGATTTTCAGAGTCGTGGATGATTATCCTCAGGGTTCATCACAACCAGCTCAAAAGTTCCTTAGCCTTCCAACAGATTACGTTATCTGTACCATTTATAACGATTTTTCGATTTAATTTGAAAAAAAATATAACGAGATTGCCACCAAATTCGTTTTTATTTAATTCAGATCAAATTTTTTATAAACGTCAATTAAATCTTTAAAAAAAAACAGCGAAATTTATAAAAGCCGATGTTCTAACTCGTCATCCAAATATTATTTGTTTACTCATTAGCAACACCGACAAAAATTATTGATTTTTATTTTTTTCGATACAACCGATGTTACTCGTATTCGTGATCTCGCAGGGATTTAATAAATATCATTCACAATTTATTCTTAAACAATAATTTAGTCTTCGTGTAATAATTTGTAAGGCAAGTAGAGAAGGGTCGATAGAAGAACCTTTTACCCAGAAGGCGAACGTTGGCCACTTCTCCTACGTCTATTTTTCTCCCACCTTATCTTTCTCTTTCTTTCTACAATAATCATGAATTAACCTTGTACCACACGCCATCTAGGCTCTACGATACCGGTTCTCGTTGGCAAGTCGACGCCACGTTTTTCCATGGGTCGTGGGCTCCGGACAAAGAAAGTCTCTGTGTATATACCGAGTGATAGAATAAAATACACGAACACACGTTGAAATATTTCGCAAAACTTTAATCGCGACGACTCCCCGAGGTTCTTCCTGAAAACAATAAAGCCCCTGGCCCCTTTTTCGAGGTTACGAGAGATCCCATCGTTTCTTTACTCCGAAATGGCACCCGTAATTATTTTCATCCCGTCAATTGGACCAAGTGAATTACGTTTAAAAATACTTTTTAACAAATCCCTTGAAGTCAAAATATACCGAAATATATTTACTGTCATCGGTCAAGGTAAATGAGAACGAAGGACTTGAATTATGGTAACAGGGAATATAATTTATGGAAAGAGGGATGTTAAACGTGGGAATAAGAACTTGAATTATTGGAACAAGGATTTGAATTGTGGGACCATTTCTTCATTTTTATAGACCTTTAAATTTAACGAGAATTATTTGGAGATACTTAGACACGACGTACATGTTGTATTACGAAATGTTTACACGAATATTTCGTGTCGAGTCAATATATGGCATGTGTATTACATAAAATTAAAAAAAAATTATACGCTACTCGTGTGTAGATTTGATACGCGAGTATTTTATTAACTCAACGCAAACTGTTCTACTACCACACTGTTTAAGATAAAATGCAAATATTGTCAACAACGTCCATATTATAGTCCCAATTCTGTTTCTATAATTATTTTTTATATCTCTACTGCATAAACACTTCTATAAAAAAAACGCACAAATATCCTAAATCATTTTTTTAAATGCCTATACCAATATTCAATGCAAAGAAGAATTTCATAAAAATTACATTTTTTACATCACTTTACATATAAAAATTGTCGCGAGTGGCAGATAAAGATATTAAGCAATCCATTTAAAAATAATATTTAAAAGATAAAATTCCTTACTTAATTTCCATGTCGTCACACTCTTCTCTACTTTTATCCTGACCTAGCCAACCCCACAACCAAATCCGACTTCCCTCCATAGCAATTCGACATGACACATAGAGGATTGCGATAAAAATTCTCAGTGTAAAAAACTGGACAGACCAGAGGGTTGAAATTTGCATTCGATCAAGGCGAGGCATGGAGCAGCGCTGCAACGACATTTTTATTAACCCGACCCAGCACCAACGGTATTTTAAAGATTCCAAAGGGGACATTGACCCGCCCTGTCCCCTGCATAAACAAAAAAAAATCATTCACCACGCAATGAGCCGTGAGCTCCTTTCTCGAATGGCTGTTA
Source organism: Netelia fuscicornis (assembly GCA_946811545.1). Taxonomy (NCBI): domain Eukaryota; kingdom Metazoa; phylum Arthropoda; class Insecta; order Hymenoptera; family Ichneumonidae; genus Netelia; species Netelia fuscicornis. The sequence continues at coordinate 9,119,943 of OX328015.1, forward strand.
TTCATAATTTAGTTATGACGAAAGGGATGTACGAGGTAAAGGGGGTCAACGTCCTACGTAATATTTGGCACATCTCTTCGTCACCGCGCGTCTATAAACGTACGCTGACAACTTAATATGTATATATATATGTACATATTAAGTAACGAGCCAGCTTAACGCGCTCGTGTGTACACCTCTCGCGTTAAAACAAGGAACATTGACGAGCTCAAGTGAGCTGACGATGACGCTGGCGCGTACATTACCGACTCTCCGGACCATTCAAAAGTTTTACGTAACAAGACGATAATTTATGAAGGTGTCCTTCTCAGGGACGTTTCATTCGCAACGAGACCACCTCGAGGCTCGCTCATTCCACTCATCTTGTAATAAAAATATGAATCGTCGCTTGTCACCGGACACGACGACTCTCTCGATCCGGGACCTGGTACTTTGGAGCTTGTTCGAGAGTAAAAAAGGCACAGCTTGTTTTTTGCAATTTATCTTACGTGTAAACATGAACGTTATTTTTTATAAATTCGTACTGATCGATCATCAGGTGGGATTGAAATATACAAGGCTAGGGATGCAATTGAGGCAGAAATGATGAAGCAGCTATGATTTAGTATTGTGCATTAGGCTGAGGATGAGGTAAAAAAAAATCGTTAAATTCACTCAACTACGAGTCAGTTACGATCAGTTTTTACTGCAATAAATCTCGATCGATGATTTTCTAAATGCTAATAATAGAGTAAATATTGCGCAGCTACTGAGCATAACAATTCTGAACTATTGCCCCTCTTTCCTCATTGTCTTTCATCCATTTTTTGCAGTCATCACGAGCTTGGATCGATACAACGTGCTTGGAGATCGAAGAGAAAGAGGGAGTTTTTGAGTAGGATGATGCACACAGAGAAAGTTAAGAAGAATGTGTGGGCGATGAAAGTATACTGGCCGTTGGGTGGGAGAAAGAAGAGGACAATTTTCTGAATTCCTAGGAGGTAAACCAATGTTGTAAAATTATCGTAATTTCGAACTCGCTTCACCTTCACTTTCATAATAATATTTCTTTAATATACAAAGCCACAGCAAATTTTAACTAAAGTTTATGTGAACTCAACAAGCGACTCATTAAACGTCTGCTTAATTGCAAAATAACTAACTATTTGTTTCACATCATTCGTTTCACATCTGCTTAATTGCAAAATAACTAACTAATTCGTTTCACATCAAGTGACATCTTTTTTTTACAAGTTAGCGACGGATTTGCGCGTTAAAAAAATAAATAATCGACTTATCTGTACCGTGTTCATTTTTCAAAATACCATTATGTATTTAAAATACGTTTCATAATTTACAATCTTGTTCTGTATAAAAAAATGATAAAATCTTACTTAAGCATTTTGTTGATAAACAGAATAACTGATTTTTACATAATTCTGTTCCCCTTTTGAATTTCTGATTTTACGGCAAATTTAGGACGTGGCAATTATAAATTCTCTTTGTTATATGGTTGATTGTTCAATGACCTCGTTCAATGACATCTTAATTACAATTTGGTAACGAGCCCCGCGCATAAACATTTCCAAAATGGTTCATATTTCGTGAATAATTCCTTAACTTTATTTTCGATTAAACGACATACACGCCCTCTTAATTATCTCGGTCATAATTATTCCTCTTGATACGAATCCAGTGAAATTAACGTTATTTTTCCCGTCGATGCAACGACGGTAATATAACCAATTGCGTTGCAAATTTACGTCACACCGTATCGGTCGAGTTCGTCGGTGTGAAAAATTGGTCGCCTTTTGTCGCGAACTCGTTAAATGCTCGTCAAACCCCTTTTCCCTTCTTCTTCGTACGTATGTAGCCCGAAACTCCGATGTATATCTATATTTATTGACATAGCCGTATCCCGCGAAGAAGTGAAAGTACAAATGCGCGCAGACTCCGCGATTTCGTAATCAAAGGTCGTCTCATCTCCCTGGTGAGGTAAGGAAAAAAATTTCTTTTTTTTTTTTTTTTTTTTAAAGAAGAAAAATTCAACGAAGCGGCAGTAAAGGAGCGAGGAGGCGACGACGTCGACGATGATAGTCATGTGTTGAGTTCGGTGCTACAATGTGTTATATACGAAATAAAAGACGAGCTTTGTCGACAGACATATATATATATATATATATATCTGTTCGCCGGTGTATCTTGTAGGACACTCGGACGCGCTTCTGGCCATGATTGATCTCGCGATCGGCTATTTAAGTCCCATTTCTCGTGGAACTTCCAGCAAGGTGGGGAAGACATTTTTTTTTTACGAGAAAAGAAATCAGTTCTGTGGAAATCAATCTTCCATTAGTGAGTAGGCAAAACACGAAAGGACGAGGACATTTTTTACAACTTTGTTTTGTTTTTTGTACATTTGATTTTTGATTTTTGGGACGAAGATTTTTACCTGGGATGGATTGGCTAGATATATATTTTTTTAACGATCCGTCAGTCGGAGTGTTGAAAGATTGGATAATGTAATATCTTATTTTTTTTAATGACTGTTGTGGCAGATGCTACTACTCGTAATAGACATAATCGAATTTTATTAGACATATTGATTAACATACTTTATTAAAATCGTTCGAGTATTTTGGGACTCGCTGTTTTTCGAACGCTTTGGAAATTTTATATTTAGTTTGAAACACCGGCAACGCAATTTCTCGCACGTGTCTAATTCGGTAAGACGTGTTAAGTAAGAATGGTAATTCCCTCGCGCGACGTCTTTCAACTTATTGTCACATTGGCCGAAATTTCAAAAAGGCGCATGGTCATGTGCCCAAAAATCTCAGACGTTGGACAAATAATTCATAGGAAGGATTGAGGTAACGCCGGTAAATGTATGAAAGCTTAATGGGGCGCATTGTTGCGAAGCAAACTGTGCCATTCGTACCAACGAACAAAGAAACAAAATGTTAATCGACTGTCTGGTCGTGTAACATGAGCGAGACGAGTACGGTAAAATAACCAATGCGGTTGACGCGACCTCTGATTGGTTGGGTTCACGAACTCAGTGACTAGCTGGACGAGTAACGTTTCGAGTTTTTGTCTATGTGTATGAATGACTCATCTTCTGTTGCGACCATTCAACCGAAAAAGCATTCATACATTTAGTAACGTTACCAGCATCGGCTGACAGTTTTGTATGTATATTTGTCATCCAACGAGCGCAATTTTCGGTCATATTTCCACGTGGGTCAATGAACTTTTGGCTTGGAAGATTTTAAGTTGAAAAATTTGTAAATTGCAGGTGGATATTGTTCGATTAAATATAATAATAATTGATCACCAGATATTTTAATTAGCCTACCAAATACCAAGAACATCGACGAAAGATTACCGAATATTGGGCTATGAAATTTAATCGAAAAAAATGCTTTTAGTCGTCATTTTGTTAACAGCATCAAAGTATAGATTAATTTTTTTATTTGGTGTATCATCTTGTCTCAGCTGTCTCGAACTTCCAATAAATCCTTCAGACTGACGACTATCAATCAAATCCAAGTATAATTCTATATCATTTTGATTTTTGGTTCATCATGTTGCAACAGTACCTTGAATTTGTTGATTTCTTCGATTAAATTCAAAAAAACGTGACCCGAAATAATCTCTAGTAGCAATTCTGTACTAAAAAGCAGAGGGAAATAAAATTTTCAAAAAGTAATGTGTACTTTATTGCGTCAGTTTCAACAAAATATTTGGGGAATAATTCAAATAACTTTCAAAAAATCGTTCAGGCTGACGTCTATCAATCAAATCTAAGTATAACTCTATATCATTTTGATTTTTAGCCCAGGATGTTGCAACAGCACCTTGAATTTATTCATTTCTTTGATTAAATTAAAAAAACATGATTCGAAAAAATCTCTAGGGACATTTCTGTACTAAAAAGCAGAGAAAAGTAAAAATTTGAAAAACTAATGTGTATTTTTTATTGCGCCAATTTCAATTAATAGTTAGGAAATAATTCGAGCTAAAACAAAATGGCTAAGTCGTTACGTGTAGAAAAAACAAGAAATTATTAATGCAGCTTTTTTCTACATCCTTGTTATAAAGAGCAAATACATAAAACTGTATTGGTACTGTATATTAAATAATTATAGTTACACGGTGATACTTAATAGTTTACACGCTATATTAATGGCTATAATTTATCGACTCTCCTTCGTTATATGAAGACTTTATTTTGCATACATTTATATGGTATTTCGTGTTAAGTTTCACTATAACAACCTGCTCGATCGTAACACGAAAGTTTTATTGGCCAGGTGATCGGTTGAAGAGTATCTATATATATATACCTTCTTTCCAGTTACGCGTGGCACGAAACTAAGCGAAAAAAATTTATTCCAAAATTTAGTTCGACTTTCTTTCAACCCGTAACGTCGATTATACGAGATAAAAACTCCTATTTTGATTCTATTAAAGAGAAATTTTACACTCCTATATAGACAATTCTAATAATATTCTTTTTAACATCTTATCAACAATATAAACAATAAAATTAAACATATAATCCATGCAATCAAAATTAAAACACATAATTTCGTTGTTTTTTTATTTCTCAAGAACAAAAAATTATTTAAAATTATGTAAAAACTCTCAGCTCGTTTACTCTCAATTAATTTATTTCTCTTGATTCTTTTAAGTTCGCCATAAATTCGTTAAAATTCGAAGAAAGAACTTCAAATGTTTAAAAGAAATCGTTAGAATCCTTGCGATCGCTCGAATCTCCTTTCACTCGATTCAATTTTTTTGTTTTCATTCATTTTTTTGTTTCGCTCGTTCCCTTGATGAATGTTTACACACTCGATGAACATGCAGTCTCTCGTTGAATGTAAGAGTAAAAAATCTGTCGAACCGGCTACAAGGCGTACCGAGAGTATAGTTCGTTTCCTTTCCTGTGGCACTCGCTTTAATATCTTGCCAACCGGTAGAAGCCACTGGGCCAAGGCCTCGTCGAGTACATAGAAAAGCTGCTGTATCCACTTCAGAGTTCAATTCCCACGAGGCTAATCGTATGTGCCTCGGAACGGGCGTGCCACACATACCTATTCGATAAATAAACTATAATACATTTACAACAATTTATTATAATCTATCGATTTTATCAAAAAATGATCGCCTTTTTGATCTCGTAGGAACGCAATCAAGACCACCCAAAAAACAAACACTTTTCAGCCAAACTAATCAAAAGATTTCATCTTAATATCTCGATCTATTCTAAAAATTCGATATTTCAAACGATAATACATTTACAACAATTTATCATAGTTTATCGGTTTTACCAAAAAGTGGTCGCGTTTTTTGTCCTGTAGAAACGCAATCAGACCACCCAAAAAGCAACCACTTTTCAGCCAAACCAATCAAAAGCTTGTACCTTAATATTTCGCTCGTCGATTCTGAAAAATCGTCCCAAAAAAATTAAAAAAAAAACAGAATTTTTTTTTCACAAATCCGAAAAAATATTCCTAATAATGATTTTAAATTGGACGTAGGATCGATAAAATAACATTGAAACATACGGAAGTGGATGAATCCGCCTGAAATACGATCCAAATATTATTTTGTCATCGATATAATTTTGTTTCTATCACTCATGGCGCGAGGTCAGCCGTACGGCACGTGGTCCAAAAATCAATCGAGACGATACGTTTGATTGGAGGTTGCACAATCGATAATGGGATCGTACTAAAGGTTCGCGAGGACGTTCTTACGTTCGTTAAGCGCAAAAGGAGGGCAGGGTGGCGCGAAATCATTTCAGAGGGAGAGGACGCGAAGCAAATCCACGACTCGGCACACGCCGAAATAAACACTTTCCCGGGTTATGTAAAGGCCTAGACTCGCTGTAGACTCGCAGGAGAGGTATAAAGGTCGGTGTTCCCCCAACGGGCTTAGAGTTGATCGCGAACTTCACTCCGGCAACCATCGAGAAGTGATCTTTATATTTATATCAATATCGTATATACATATACATATATATAAATATATATGTATATATGTGTGTGCGTTTGTGTGTATAAAGACGTATATTGAAAAAAAAAACAACACGTATATAATTATTTAACGTACCGTATTACAACTGTAGCCGTAAAATCAAGTCCCGCGCATCTTTATACACATATTTATAATCCGCGCGTACTTTCGAACGCGTCGCGCCTGCGTACATGTACATAATATAATCGTCGTTCGCCATCGAAAAAGTATCAACATGCGTGTCCTCGTGAGTATCTTCCTGTCCACTAACACCTGTCCCCGATCGCCTAAAAACTACGATACATTGTATTTCGTTATATGGAGAACTACCGATTTACCGACGGTCGGTAACTCAAAAACTGTAATTCGTCTCGGAATCGATCAACGTTTATTTTGTCGATAAAATCCAATTTTTAACGATTTAAGGATCGATCGATGAAATCTCGTGACAAATTGCAAACCGTAATTTCGTCTTGAGATCGAGAATTTGGGATGTTCTTTAAATTATCTCTCCGATACGTATCCGAAAAGAAAATTATATTCCGGCATATCTTTCGTGCAGGAAGCGGTTGAGTCGGACTTTTGCATCGCCTTAAATGGACTTACTCGAGAGCTTCTTTCATTGCTCACAAAGTAATTTCATACATTGCGATCCGAGAAGAGAGCCGAAGAAAGAGGAGCGAGAGGGAGAGAAAGAGAAAGAGACGAGACCAAGATGAGCTCTCCGCTCGTGGGACACGAAAGCGTCCCAGCTCCCCGATCGCACACGTAGGCGTTCAATCGAGTTTCACTTGCGTCATTAATATACCGTCTTTCTCATTTCATTTTTGTTTTTTTATATTTCTTTTTTTCTTTCTCTACCCATCCTCCAGTCCGACATTTCGAAATTCAAAATCGTCGTAATCATTCAATTTAGACGTTTTTTTTTCTCTTCCTCGTATTCTTTCGATCGCTCCATTATTAAGACGACTTTCAAAATTGCAAGCGATTCCGCGCCGACGATGCACGTACGCGTGACTATGTAAGATTTATTTACCACCGGGGAATCCTTTCACCGTAACTTCTCGTCCGCGACATAATTCTCGATCGAACTAATCGATTGAGTTTTCACATAATATATAAGATGAGCGATCGACCTATCGATGCCCAAGGAAGAAGTACGATCGTCGGATTTGCGCGCGTACAAAGACGAATATTATTTTTACCGATGTGTGTGTGTGTGTGTGTGCGCGGGGGTCGTGGGTGCATTATGCACGTTGATGGATGACCTTTCATACACGACTAGAAAAAAAACCTAGATATAGGAACTCGAACCTACGTATTAAACGGGAAAAGTTCAAGAAATCGTTAGCGTAATATACACATCGCCGATTTAAATCCATAAATTATCTTCTATCTTTAATATCGTTTTATTAAAATTTTGTATTCGATGTTCCATGCAACACTCTCGTAATAGTCTTGGATAAGAGAGATTATATCTTCCAACCGTTCGTAGATCGAACCCCGCGCTATCGCTCTTTTTTCTCATCTTCTATGATCTACACTAATTATCAGCAGTCGGTAAAACAGTTTTCTAACAAAAAAATCGTTAAGGTCGATATTAAGCGTTACCCTCTCAACTTTGATGAAAACTTTATCTATATTCGATCTGTGTTCTATTGTTTATTGCTATTTTGAATTATGGGGTGAATTTTAATGAGAATTACGATTATAATTATGATATTTGTTCGTTCTTTTTTTTTTATTATCGATAGCGATAAAATTTGTATCAATTTTTATTTTCAGTTTCTCGTCGCGACCCTCCTGGGAGTCTCGCATGGTCAGGAGTATTTCCGAGAGCCGGAAAAGCTCGTGAGCGCTTCTCACGCCGTAGGCGACAATCCTGGAAGTTACACGTTCACGTACGAGACGGAAGGTGGAATATTGCAGAAGGAGCAAGGAATGAGAAAATACGCCGGTACGCCAGACGAGGCTCAACTAATCCAGGGATCGGTACAGTACAACGCCCCCGACGGTACGCCAGTCTCGATCAGTTGGACGGCCGATGAATTCGGCACGCAAGTATCGGGCACTCACATACCGACACCACCGCCGATTCCACCAGCGATCCAACGCGCCCTCGAGTGGATCGCCAAGCAACCATCGACCACCGAAGAGCCCGAGAACGAAAATAATTATCAACAGAAAGAACAGTCGAGGGATTTGCCAAATAGAAACGTCGTATTAAAAAATCAACAATTCGACAAACCAACGCGACGCGTTTGATTAAAAAATAACAAACGCTCTCAAAGCCATTCGCACAAAAATGAAAAAAAAAACAAACAAAAAAACCATCGAATTCGATCTGTTAGATTATTAAGGCCGCTATTTGTAAAAAATAAAATATATCTTTTTTATACAAACGTTGATTTTTTTTTATAGTCAACATTGTTTTTTGAATCGAATTTTGTTTTTACTTGTATATTAGATAAGAATAGCAATTACCGGGGATGACGTAGGTGCGTCAATTAACGAAACTGTATTTTCATCCAAGACGCTGAAGCAGGATCCTCGAAACATTTCATGGTCAACGAGACAACCCGGAATCTTAATTATTTTTTTCGAACGACGTCGAAGCTCGCGCAATTATTTATTAAGAAACATCGTAAGATACTTAATTCAGCCTGTTTTTACGGTCATTTATAGTCGAAAATCGTAACTTCGTCACTTAACCGGCTCGTCTCGAAATTTGAATTGGCCCGACGAATTAAACGAGTTATGAAGAAACGACTAAATTACATTACTTCGACTACCAAGAATAATAAAATACGTCATCGAAGACGACGATTCTTCGAAATTTTTCGTCCCGTGAACTCTCACCGTGTCCGAGGCCAGCCATATTTTCTTTATCGCTTTCGTGAATTCGGTTGGTTTTTAGCGAGAGTCGACGAAACAAAAAAAAAAGAACTTAATAAAAAGAAGATATTGCCATGCGCTATTTAATTCTATAGCAAATAAATGCAAAAGTCTCGCGCGAGGTAAACAGTACGTGTAAAAATCGGCGCGTTACGCATCGCGGTAACGCGTCATAAACACAATTATCAAAATCGAAAATACACGCTATAGCAGACATTTCCGGTTTGTGATTAACGATCCGAAACATCCAAATTCGTCGATTATTAATCTCGTCGCTCCTCTCCTACTGCAATACGATTCAAAATTCTCCATGGATAAATACTATTAAAAAAGTAAATGACGTAAGGAAGTAATTTTTTCAATAGGCTTTCTTATAAAACTCGATATTTCTTTCGACGATCGAGTAAAATCATTTATTTACATATTCTCGTTTCGCTGTACAAAAGAGTCGTCGAAGAATACATTCTTGTGCAAATTGACAAATTGCGACGAGTTAGAAACAAAGATTCGATCGGTTTTTTTTTTAATCATACTCGAGGAAATAAAAATCGTCTCGTTCACCGTAACTATAAATTAATAGTCGAGGGTGAACCATCGAAACGTCTCTATTCGTGCTCAGGGACATTCTTCCAAGATAAAAAAAAAATATATAAAAATTTATATGAAATCGTTATCTCAGACGAACGTATCGAGACACTCAATCGTTATTTATAAATTGTATGTATATATACGTATATACAATAGACTCGCTTTCAATAGCACGTTGGTTAGTACACTCGGTTTATCATTTTCATTTTTAAAATGTTTCTTTTTTTTCTTTCGTTCATTATTCTTCAATTGTTTGCCTGGGTAAAATTGTAATTTAATTTTGTTTTCTTTATATCTTCTTATTGTTTGGGTGCGTCGATGTCGTTCTCCTCGGGATGAGCCGCGATGTATTCGAGAGCGCGGAGGATTTCCTCGGGAATTGGTGGCGAGGTTGGCAAATGAGCTCCCTTAGGCTGGAAGCCATTTTCGTCAGCAACGTAGGTAAGCTCGATCGGGGTACCATCGTCGGCGGTGTAACTGAATCTACCCTGGGCAGTCATAGCTTCATTGTCGGTACCAACGTTCTTGAGGTAACCCTGCTCCTCGACCTGGATACCATTTCCGGTCTCGTAACTGTACGAGTACGAGCCATCGGGATTCGGGCCATCCTGACTCTGTCTCAAAATTGGGATTGGTGTCGAACCATCGAGAGGTGCTGCCAACACGACCGACGCGACGGCTGAGAGTACTAATGCCTGAAAAATACAGAAAGGACCATCAAGTTTGAGTTTAATCGAAAAGTCATTTCGGACAGGAATGAAATAATTGGGTTTGTATGTAATATTCATTTAATTCTCTAACTGCGATTTAACTATGACGAAACATTATGTCGTATCGGAAATAAAAATTGGATAAAGCTGATCATTTAGTTAATAACGATTCGTGTAGAAATTTAGTCAATGTCCTTTTAATTAAGAATGGAAATTTGATATCATAAATGATTACAATTAAATTATAGCAATTATGAATTTACATTTGAGCTGGATTGTTTTTATTTAAAATAGAAATATTCGATAATATCCCAGAATCGATTAAAAAGTAATTAAAAAACGACCATTAAATATTTTTGTAAACTCATTAAATCATTTTGGATTTTTTGCACACATCTTAGAATTATAGCTAATATCCCATAAATTCTTATTAATCAAATCGATAACCTCTTCTCTATAACGTACGACGAGCCTAATTCGAACAAGCAATCAATTTGCATAGCGACGATAAGATTTCGTCTCGACCACTTGAAAAACACGTTTTTTTCATCTGCCCCTTAATCTGATGTATTTTTGTTCATGGAAGATGTATTACTCGGTTCGTCTTGTTGCTTTTCTCTAATACGAGATTTTAAATTAAAACGTCGGTTAGATTATCTCATCGTGAGCGTCTTATTCGCTTTGTCATCATCTTTTCCAGTGAAAGTTATGACACGCGGGATGACCCAGAGGCAAATATATAAATTTATATACATCCGCGTGTACGCGTATAAGCCAGTAAGATCCGAAGAATTCTTTAAAATTGTTATTATAAATATTCTTCACGATCTGTCAAAGACGAAAAATGAAGAAATCGACGGTCCACGAAGTAATGAGCACACGTGTTTTTCTTTTTTTCTTTCTCTCCCACGAATTGCGAGTATCTTCAACGGCTCGCACTGCCCTCGAGAGGCGCAACGAGGAGCATCCTACATACGTATCGAATCAGCTGGGTCACTTTCTACCGCGAAACTCTGTACTTTCATATTCCCTCTAAGGTGAACAATAAAGATGCGAAAAAAAAGAAGTATTTTTCTTCTTTATTTTTTATTTTTTTTTTGTTTTTTTTCTAAATCGTATTTTGCATAATAATTTAATTTTCTCATACGTCTCTTGAGTGTATCGTTGCATACGCGATTAGTCAATTGCACTGTTTGTCGATGATAAATATGTCCCAACATACCGAATCATTATTTCAAATTTAAAGCAAAAAACAAATCAACTAAATTATCAAATCGATCGTATTTTCGTAGATAAAATCTCAATTTTCCATCCCAATCAAGTCTCAACGAGCGTACTAACGAGCCTCACGCTTACAACTATCCCCTCCCCCTACCCCAGATAATTAATTTCCCAATTAAAATCAAAATTAACCAAAAAATATTTAATCAACCTTATCTCGCACTCTTTCCCAACTTCCACATTTTCCATGTGGCTTATTCGAGCCCGTAGCTTTTTAAACAAACGAAAACAATGCTTGTAATTATTCACTACTCACCAATTTGAACATTGTTGAATTTTTATATAGATTTTGTTTTCCAATAAGGGAATTTTAGCTCGTCTTACTTGTCCGGTCACACTGACTTTGTGAAGAGTCGTGTAAAGCCTTCCGCTTTATATATCCTCGCCCGCGAAAACCAATTCACGGATCTTCGGACAAGGTATACACACATACACACACCAAAACCCACATACACACACACATGTACACACACACATATATATATATGAATATAATAATACACGGGGCTTACCTTATTCGAGTTGTGCCCTCTCCACCACCTCCGCCCTCCCCCTCCCCCTCCTCCACCTCTCCTCATCCTCCTCCTCCTCCCCCCTCCCCCCTCCCGCCGCTACCCCGCCATTCATTCTCTATTCCGGTGAATCTTCGCGGTGGTTACATCTCCTCCTCTTTCACCCTCCTGTTCGATCATCCTTCGCTACCACCACCTCCGCGAAGAAACAAGAACCGGATACCCAATCGCGGTAGTGACCGTACGAATGAGTACGCGCAAACGACGATTATACACGTTTTTTTTTTCACTCCATAAGTCTCTTATTTTTCGGCTATCCCGTACTGTGGGTCACTCATTGGCCGTCAAAGGTCGCGACACGGGAGGGAGAGAATTCTTCCTCGATGCCACCCGTCGGGCAGGAACGAGACACAAAAAAAAGTTATGACAAAAAAAAAAGTGTTCGGTCGTTCGCGCGTAGTTTCTCTATTTTGATCGAGTCCGATATACCTATCGACAAGATTGAGCGATAAACCTCTTCTTTATTATGTTCGTTTTTTTTTGTTTTGTTTTGGTTGGTCGCGGTTCGATCCCGAAATTCAATCGGGCGATTGTTGCGAACGCACGGTGATAGCGAGAACGAAAACTTTCACGTTGTTAATCGTTCGAGGATTCAATCGGGATCAATTAGTACCTATACGTTTCTTCTTTTGAGCCGAACAAAACAAAAACGTTTGGAGCGAAAACCAATTTTCCTTTTTTTTTTGGTTTTGTTAATGCAATTTTTAGCGGTCAATGATTTATCGTTGTTTGATCAATTTGATGGAGACGATTATAACGAAATGAAATATCGCGTTTTTTGGACGCATTAATCGTTCGATTTTTTAATTATTTTTGTGATTTGCCATTTTGAATTTTCCCGCGTTTTTTTGGTTGCAATTGTTAATATTGTATTGCGTTATTGAGTAACGAATCAGAGATCGACATTACGATTTTTGTCTTTTCATTATTAAACAAGGAATTTTAGTCGTATACGCATAAACCTCGCGAAGTTATATATCATTAACGTTATCACAATAATTTATCAAAAATTTTCTCAACGCGATCGTCGATATCAAATACATGCAACCACGTGACGTGCCTATTTTTCTTTTTCAAGGTAAGAACAAAAATAGCATTATCTAATAACCGATGATACACTACATCATCGACAACAATCTCGTGCGTGTCTCCTCTATGAAATTACATTCCACCTCTCGCAACATCACTTACGGATTATAAACTTTCGCCTCTCGTACATTCAATTTCTTTTTCGTCTCCCTCGCTCCTCATTCTCTCCTCGCGATCAATTTCCTTTCATCTCTCACCGGCGGGGCTTGTCTTAGATCCATGAATACCGCGTATACCAGGAACAAAAGGAGTCCCGATGAATTATATTTTCGGGAAAAGTGACGAGAGAGCTTATAATTACGGGACGTGTCGAGCGAATAGAATATGCTAACGTATACGATCGCGTCGTAAGAGCGCGTGGTACAAGCAACGAGCCAAAGAGATTCTCTATGACAGGCATATATATCCCATATATATATATATATATATATATATATATATATATATATATATATATATCTATATATATTATACACGTACATCTCTTTTGTCAGAAGATAACCCCTCGGGGGCTATTTCGTGACGTGACGCAACGCCGAAGATCCGGAGGTGCAATAATATTGGCCCCGAAGCATATTATAGAGAAACTTGTACACATTCGACCATTTTACACACGCAAACACCTAAATAATACATTATTTATGTATATTAATATATATCATAATATATTAATATATTATGTTAATTTATATAATATAATTATATTACTATATATGTTAGTATATTAATATATATATATATATATATATATATATATATATATATATATATATATATATATATATATATATATATATTGTATATTATATATAATATAGGAAATAATATATTTATTAATAATAATTAACTGGATAATAATATAATTATATTAATATATTGATATATTATATACATTGTATATTATATATATGATACACTATAATATAAATCTTATAGATATTATAGATAATAGAATATATTATATTATAGATATATTATATATTATATTATAGAATATTATAGATAATATATATATTAATATATTATGTTAATTTATATAATATAACTATATTAATATATATATAATATATTTATATATTACGTTAATATATAATATAATTATATCACTATATATGTTAGTATATATATATATTGTATATCATATATAATATAGGAAATAATATATTTATTAATAATAATTAACTGAATAATAATATAATTATATTAATATATTGATATATTATATACATTGTATATTATATATATGATACACTATAATATAAATCTTATAGATTGTTATATATTATATATTATGTATTATGCGTATGTAAATAAACATTGTATGTACATACACAGGTGTATATATGTATGTAAATAGACACGTGATATACGTAAAAATTCATTTATATATATAAATTAACGAGAAACAGAATTATCGTGAATCCGTTTGGCTGTCGATTTAATCATTATTCAAATGAAACATTATTGGCTGGGAGTCAAAGTCGAGAACAATGAAAAAAAAGAAAAAGAATTGAGAAAAAACGCACGATCAAATGACGTTTTCAACGAATCCTGGGCATAAATATATATTTTGGTTGGCTGATCTCACGTTCATCTATTCGAGTATCGCGTTGCGGTCACGTGTCAATAAATTTTAGTGTTCTTTTATATTCGTATTCGTATAACCGCAAATCGTATATAGTCGTTGGTTAATATTTAATCGATCGTATACATTTTTTATACGAATATTTCTCATTCACGAAGACAATTTCACCGGAATCCCGCGATTCGTATTTATCTTATAGCGATAAGTATCGGGAAAATGTCACCCGTGACCTATTAAAAATATCATACGTCGAACTTAAAACCGTGACAAATTCATTTCTTCTTCTTGTATTTTTGATTATTTTTTTTTTATCATACGTTGTTTATTTTTATCGTCTTTTCATTTTATTATTTTATGTTTATTAGCGGCTCGAGAAATTCCAGGTTATTTTTCGCAGTTGCATCGACGAGTCGTCGTCGATGCAGTGGTGAAAAAAGAAAACCAAAAAGAACAACGAAAAACGTGAAAGGATTTGATCATTCGCTCGAAATTCGAGCTCATCTGGACTCTCCTCCCTCGCTGTCACGCTGGACGTTGGAAAAACCTATCCACGTGTCGCGCAACACCGCGGGGAACCCCCGGGGATGATGTACGCCCGTTGCAACATCGTTAATTGCTCAACTCTCCTCGCGTGCTAAAGATACGATGATTTTTTGTTTCAGGTTTTTTGCAATTTTTTATTTTAATTCCACGCCGTTTCGGCCCAAATTTTCCATATGGATCTCTCGATGCATGTAGCAAGCCTCAGCCTACATACCTACTCGCTCCTCTTCGCGATTCCACCGCGGCGAGAAGTCAACGAAAAAAGGGAATCCATAACGCATGTCACGGATTATATTTGTGGTATTCTCTTCTTTTTGCTGCTATCCCTCTTTCCCCACCTTCACCTCATCCTCTTCTTCTCACTCGCCCCTCCAAAAATCCTTTTTCTCCCTCTCCATTCAACTCTCTTTAACTCTCTTTAGCTTCTTTTATTCTCGGTACTCAACGGAGGTCATGCTGTTGCTCACCCAAATACACTTACATGCGGCTGCGGCAGAAAGAAATTTTTTACTTTCACGAGAGCCGGACGAAAGTGAGTCTGTGAGTTGGAAGATGATCTTTCTTTCTCTGTCTTGCACGGTTTGGCTTCTGCTCAAAACATTGTGTTCGATTACGTTACAAGTAGTTTGTGTAATTAAGACAGTTCTCGCAATTCTTGCCAGACAGGTGGTAATCTATTTTGAACTACGATAGCGAAACTATTTTGTTGTAAATTTTTTTGTTTATTATCTTGTCGTTATACGAAATTTTTAATTAATCGTGGTCTATTAACTTTTAGTTGGATATGCGGGTTAAAGTAACACGAGAAAAAAGTTCATTCTTATCTTTGTTTACATATTTTTATTCGCACTTGGAAACTTTTTGTTGTTAAATTTCATTATTTTTGAAAATATTTCATGTTTCTCTTTCAAAATTGTCATTTTTTATGTTTTGATAACGTTTTATAGGGAATTGGGAAAAATTCATAAAGATTTGTATGCTTTACGTCCAGTCAAAGACAAGTAGGACACTGACCCATAAATTTGCGACAAGGTGAAAAGGTCAATAATGTATTTAATTAAGTTTTTTAAATTAATACCGATAGTTCACAAATATAGCAAATTATCCCATGTAATTAATCTCAAGAATTTATGCTGAAAAATTTGATCGTCCAGCTGCAAAATCGTAAATAAATCGAATCTTCTATTACAGATTCCTGTCTTACCGCCATACAATTTCATCCTCACTTTTATTCCGCAAACCCTTCTTTCCATTCCCCCCAAATAGAAACGAAGTATTTAACCGAACGTCCTTCAACTTCGCAACATAAATAACGTAATTTTGCAAGTGGTATCGTTAAATTAATTATACGCGCCATTCTGCGCTCATGTGCAAATACATCTTTAAAGCTTCTTACTCAACAATTCCTCGGTTAAATGACGCTTATTCAACGAGACGTACAAAAGATCAGCGCGATGCCGATCACCATGATCGCCTCTTTCGACGATTTACGAATGACGTTGTCGTTTTACACTTTCTTACATTTTGTTTTTTTAAATTTAGTATTCTTTCTAATTCAGTATCAGATAATAATCTTCCCAGGGTGGAGGTCTTCGTTATTACAAAAGTGCTTAAATCGACCCGAAAAGAGAAATCAATCTTTCGATGCAAGAAATTTTCCCTCGTTTCTGTCGTGGGTAGCGATGCTATTTTGTATGCTTTTTTTTAGTTCACACTTTCAGCGATCGCGTCCATTACTCAATAATTTCGAACGTCTGCCGTCGAGAGCGGTCAATCCGCCTGGTGATTAGAAGGATTACATGACACATCTCGTCTCGAATCATGCGCCTCTAACAACCGTCGAGTAAGATTTTGCCAGCATTACTATACATCGTCTCCTTTCTATTACGTATTGTAATATCCAAAATCACAGCACGCACATAAATATATACACACCTATATATATATACAAGTGTCTACATTTTGACTAATCGCAAGATAATCGATTATCGCGTTTCAACGTCGACTGCTAACTACATTTCATCCCGAACTCTCACGAATGAAAGTGTGGGCGAGTGAAATTTTTTTAAACTTTTTAATTTTTCTTTTTCATTTTTGTTTCTATATTCACAAATAATCCAAAGCTTTTCTTCGGTTCGTAACTTTGAATCTTCACCTGTCGAACATGTTAGCTGTCGAGAAATTTGTTTACTCGCGCTGATTTTTTAATTTTTACAAATCTACAAATTAATCGAATTTGGTATTTTATATCTTTCTCCCATGTGGTAACGGTTCGAGCTCGTCGATATTCAAAAAAATTCATCATCTTGCATGTTAGATACATCGTTTACTTTGTTTAATTAAAAAGCTATCGGGAATTTTCGTGAAAATCCATAAATTATCAACGAAGATGAATCTCGCTTACGTCCTTCGCAATAACCCTTGTAACATGTCGCGGCGACACATGAGTATCTTGAACCGTTTCGTACGTCACCAGATCACGATGTCCTTGATGATTAGCATAATCTCACGAAATAAGTTACCGTTTTTCTTCACCTTTTTGCCAATCGCTACAAATATATGTATGCGACACGAGACTATCAAATATATTATCTACATTTACGAAAAAATAAGATAAAAAGTACAGACACGTGACAAATATCGATAATTGGAAAGTCCTCTTGTACAGTGAGACGACCCCAAAAGCCCATCATCTTCGACCCCACGAGGACGCCGCTCTCGTTGGGAATTTCAATCGCGACACCGACAGAAATTGGAAATTTGCATAATTTCAAAAATATAAACAGCCAAAAACAGAAATGTTTTAATCGCAAGAAGATTTTTGCTCTCTTTCTCTTTCTCTCGTAAGTATTACAAGTTTTGTATTCGTATTGCGTTGCCACGTCAAGGATTTCATCGCGGTCTGTGAAACATACGCGAGTAAGAGAAACGAAAATTAACGACGTTGCATAAATCAAAGGACTGTTGGTAACAGTCGACGACAAATAAAATAAAAAATGGTAGAATTATAAAAAAAAGAACATTGTTGGGGTCAATGATAGGTCCTCAGCTAAAGTGGGCGAGGACGATGGTGGATCTTCCTTTTTCCTTTTACAAAATCGAGAAAAAAAACGGGGATTAAAACGCACAGCACCAGTAGCCAACGTGGCGAAGTAGGCGATGGTTTATTCGAGAGAGGACCATCTCGTTATCATAATGAATAAATATTTATGCTCGATTTCGATGCTAGTGGCAAGAATTTCGAGAATGGTAAAGATACAAGGCCATCAAATTTATAGAAATTCCTAGATCACGAATGGACGGGTTGTCTATGACGATTAGCTCATACAAAGGTACAGGCAGAGGTCAGTGGGGTTTATCGAAATTTTGCGTTTTTTATTCCAGCGAAATATTCTTTTGCAACATAATTCTTTACAAAAATATCGTAAAATTTGGATTTAAGCGTTAATCATTTTTAATGTTTATTGTTTTTTGTTTTTTATTGTTTCAACGTACGAGTTTCTATCACCTCCATTTTTCATTGCACTTCACATTCCATTCTGATCTTACCACTGCCCTCTTCCACAGCGATGCATCTACGGCTGACTCATAGTTACATGGCATCTCCTCGAGGATGACGGCAAATATTTTTTGCAGATTGTGAAAAATCCGTGCCGGCACGATCGGCTCTTCCTAGACGGTACCATCGGACTCCGGAAGAATGACCTCCGGCTTGGCGATTCGATGCGCCAGCCAGCGCATCGTCGAGAGGTCACCGCTCCAAGTACGGGTAGCACGAAATACTTCGCACGCCGACGAGTACTTGTACGCCACTGTCGATTTCATACCTATAAAATTGTTAAAATTTCTCCATTTTTCGAATTATGAATTCGCCAATAAAAATGGATGTTGATTAATTTATAAAAATTTCGATCACAAATAATTCGTTCGTTTCAATATTATTATCATTACAATATTTCCAAGAAATCAAAAAAATCGTGTTTTTAATTAAATAATAATTGACAATATTCCCTGTGTTTAAAAGTCTCGATAAATTACGAATAAAACGCGATAAATCAAGAGGTACGTTGAATTAAACCGAGAAACCTACGTTCGAATTCGAACGAGGTATAAAATTGTCATCGAAATATATCGTCCGACACGAAAATTCTCACGAAATCTGATTAAAACGATAGAGAGCCAACGGAAGATTCGTGCACGAGGGGATGGCGTGTGATACCCGGGTTTGACTCGAATAAATGAAAATTTCGTAAGATCGCATATATTTCGTTATTCGGCGATGTGTCAAGTGTCAAAGAGGATCCCTCTCGCGTTTCACGCTTGTTAATTTGTCGTTACTCTCACGGTTGATCGTGTCGACCGGTGAAGAGGGTGGGAGGTGGAATCGAACAAGCCACAATCGCACGCGTGTACGCACACCAGAGAGATAGACGGGCATATGTCATCCAGGCGAGATTTCCAAACGAGAGGGAGAAGCCGATAGGCCGTCGTCGAATTTTATCCACCGACAGTATGGAGGGAATGAAACGTTTTGGCGAGTTCGATATATAAAGGCATGGACCCTCGTTCGAAACATTCAAAAGTTAATTCAACACAAACGCGTGTCCAACATGAGCATTCTGGTGAGTGCGGGCTTCTAAGTTGACTCCATTCGCCTTGTATATTTGAGTGAAAAAAAAAAGAATTGTTACTATCGAAAATAATCGATGAATTAAAAAAAAAACATACAAAAAGAAAAACAGGAAAAAAAGTGATTGGAAAATTTGGAACAATTTTGATCATTTTCAAAGTGACTCTGGACTTTTTATCATCGATGATCTTTTTTTCTTCTTTGTTTTCAAATTTTGTGCAAAAGCTCGATCCAACGATATAACGATGGAACTGATTGGAGAAAATTGAAATTTAAAAAAAATGATCGATCTATAAGTTAAAACGATCTTCTCGATGGCTTCTCTCTTTGCTTTTGTTTATTTATTCTTTTCTTCAATTGGAGATATTTCACGCGCAGGTCATAAATGTAGACTCGGCATTGCATAATACCCTGGACGAGCAGTCTTCTCGCAGTAATAGTTCAATTTCAGCCCCCGGGCGATCATTGACTCACGCAACAGATGCGCGATTGGACGAGTCGAGAAATTTAATAGCGTCATTAGACTTTTTGAAACGATCTTTTTATCGAGTTTTTTTTTAAAAAGGGATTTTAGATGGAGAATTTTTTTGTCATCGGGAAAATCCTCGTTGAAATATCGTGACCAACAATAATTAAAAATAAATTCTGGATTTCTTATCAGAACAAATTTTATCAAGATTTTTGGCAAAATTTTTTCATCGAATTTGTAACAATACATGAATCTCGTTGGCACAATTCGTTATCAGATCTTTGTGTTATCTTCTTCACTCAAAAAATATTAAAAAATATTTTTCGTCGATTATTATCGATTTTTCTTGAATCATTTATAGCATAGTTTTTTTTATTTCTCGTCGTACAGAGAATTTCCTTCCTCGTGGCGATGGCGGTGGAATTTGTAACAATACATGAATCTCGTTGTCTCAATTCGTTATCAGATCTTTGTGTTATCTTCTTCACTCAAAAAATATTTAAAAATATTTTTCGTCGATTATTATCGATTTTTCTTGAATGATTTATAGCATAATTTTTTTTATTTCTCGTCGTACAGAGAGTTTCCTTCCTCGTGGCGATGGCGGTGGTTGCGGTTGCCGGTGCGCCCGTTGATAACGCGACACCGATAGCAATTATAAAGCAGAGCCAGGATGGTCCGAATCCCGATGGTTCGTACTCCTGGAGTTACGAGACCGCAAATGGAATTCAGGCCGAGGAACAGGGACAACTCGTACCATCGAAGGAATCCAAGGAAGACTCGATTTCCGCTCGGGGCAGTTACAGTTACACCGCCGATGACGGTACTCCGATCCAAGTATCGTACGTCGCGAACGAGGATGGTTTCCAGCCCCAGGGTGCTCATCTCCCCGTAGCACCGGAAATTCCTCAAGGAATCCTCAGAGCACTCGAATGGATCGCTGCACATCCCGAAGAGGACAATCTCTAAATAGGAAGGAATAGATAAAAACAAGAAGAAAATATATTAGACGCAGTCAGACAATCGTTTTTGTCCTCAAGGACGATACGAGCCAAGCCGCCATTTCATTTTTTGTATAAAAGACTTAAGAATGTATCGAGAATGTATAATATTGTATAGTAATTGTTTCGAAAATCCTAGATAGATTATGACGTTTATATTAAACGATGACTATTTGATATTTTACATTTGGAATTTTTATTTCACTCGCTTTTTATCCAGTTGACATCCTTCGTCACATCCTTCCATTTTTCATCGAATTAAAATATTACTTGGGATTGGAGATAATAGTGAACGAATATTAGTAAAAAAAAGTTGAGAAAGAGATCGTATAGGAGACTGGATTTTTGTTGATGGGTCGTCGAATAAATACTTATTAATCAGACCGATTAATAAGTATTTATATTCCAATCCATAATTAAGAGATAATTAACCGGTTGATAACAATTTTTATATTTTACCAAGATATTTTCAAATTACTCTCCAAAATACGATTATTATTTTTTGTTAGATAGATAGTTATACATTTTTTATTGCATATTTTCTACATTTTTGGACAATTTGTCGAGTGCGAATAAAATCGAAGTTGTACAAGCGTATCCATTAAGGAAGCTGGTACTTGAATAATGAGAATGGAGGGTTGAATTATGAGAACATCAACTCAAAAATAGAAACAGTGATTTGAATTATCGAAACAAAGAAATTCCTGAAAGAAGAACGATATTTGAGATAGAAAAATAAAATTTCTTTTTTCAAATTAAATCCAATTCATCCGGAAAAATCAATACAAATCTTATGTTCCATTTCCACGATCTCGTAAAAAGCTATTTAGTGCTTGTCCTCATCTCACAACTCATCGCATTATTACACTCGTATCGATCACCACGCGGAAATGCGGTCAGTCGCGCGTGGATTGCGCGAGAAAAATTGACGTAGAGAAAAATTTCTACTATTTGTAAGGTGAAACGAATGGGACAATAATAGTTTGCGCCATCTTCGACTATGTGGAATGTTGCATTGAAATTCTGTACTGCCAGAATAATTAAATCATTATTCATCTAATTGATTTTATTCATTTTTAATGACGATTAGACATTTCGCCTTATCTTGTCTATCGCCCCTAATTTTTTATTTTTTTATTTTTGAGAATAAAAATAACGATTTTGTGATTTAGACACAATGTACCGATCGAGTATACAAAAATGCCACGAATTCCGATGTCATAATAATCGAATATTTATCAAATAAATGCAAATTACGAAGATGTTACAAAATATTAGAAATCCGTGGTCCAGACCTTGAAACAAATGTATTCCGAATATATTTTAACATTTTTGTTCGTAGCGAAACGTTGAAAAGAGGTCGATGAGATCATAGCCGACTCACCACGAACACTTTCGTTGCGTCAAGAAATTTTTTGAATATCAGAATGTTGGAAGAAGACAGAATAAACAACAACATTTGTTGCATGATATATTGGATATTGGGAAGAGAAAAAAATTCATCTTGGATCATTCGTTAATATGAAAAATATTTTTGAACGTCCTCAAAACATCTTATCTTCTTTTGTACACATATAGTAATTTTGAAATATTTGACAAAATCATCAATCTTATGAAAAATATCCGATTTCATTATAGATAATGGTTTTAACATTGAATCACAAATCATCGAACTCTCTAAATAAAAATAAAGACCTTTTATTTTCCTGGTGGCGTATCGATAATAAATCGAGACTGTTACACAGCACGGTCTTGTTTATCACGTGGAATTGAATCTAAAGCTAGACGATGTCGTGACGAGGAAGAGTCAATGTGCACGAAGAGGCATAGACAAAGAAAATAAAAATCGACAAAAAAAAGCTGGAACCGTCCACTTTCACCTTCTTCTCTTGGCCTCCGTGCGAAGCCCGGGCGAACGCGAAAAGGCGCAAGAGAAATAAGATCGAGAAAGCAGAAGATGAGCTTGAGGCGAAAAGAAGACAGTAAGGAGACGAACGGTACGGTGGCTGGCCATTCAAGCAAACGAAAAGGAAAATGTTTTATTTTTTTATCGAAAGCCATTTATCACGGAGGATACCAAGCACCAATGGCTGGCCAATGACTGTACGTATTATTGCATAATCCTGATCTCGATGGTGCACGATCGGCCAATAATTGTCGATGCTCTCTCCGATGCTCCAGATCTTGAATAACTCTTCTTCAACTCCACGAGCAACGAAGTCTTCGAGCATATTGCGACATTTATGATCGGGCTGACATAATCTTCGAATGCAAATCCAATAAATGCAGATTTAACGAATTGCCCGAGCAGTCTGATAAATACATATTTCTCGAATTTCTCGGACTCGAAACGACATGATCTTTGGTACAATATTTTTTATATTATTTTCATTTTTTAGATGTCGATGGATATTAGCGATCGAGGTCAAATTAATTTGAATTTTTGTCGTGGAATACGAACAAATTTTGTCATAAAAATGTTCTAACAAAGAGATCGAAAAGAATAATTATGGTTTGTGAAGTTTTTATTTCGGCTCTTACGCAATTCGTAAATCAGCTTTTAGGTAAATTCGTGATTTCTAGAGCGTGAGAGCATTTCGAACTTTTTACCTAGCTCTATCGAATCTTACTCTGTAATATCCGATCGACCATACCAATTTTCGTCGAATCGCCCGAAGGTCTAAAATTTTCTCGAATTCCGTATAACGATTAATTTGACTCGCACACGTAATCCTGTTGACTGTGAAGTCATTATTTGTTTTTTCCCCTTTCCGGAAATACCGGGACCGTTAATTATGATATTATTTCAGTTTTTATAGAAGGCGAAACTGGTTCGTCTATCCGTCTATGGGTGAAATAAAAATATAGGAAAGAGAGCGTGAAGATGCAAATTCGTGATATTCGAGAACCACGTGCTCTCTCTCTCTCTCTCTCTGTCTCTCGACGAGATCTTCAGTTTTTTTCCTCAGAAAAAGTTACGTCTTTCCCTCACTATATCTTCACCCGATTTCCATATTTGGCAGACTCGTAAAATGCTTGGAATATCGATGTTCGTTAATGCGCAACGGCGAGCTATATATACATATGTAAAATTTTCGGTTCAATAAACTCGAGAGCGACTCCTGCGGTATGAAGGCGACGACGCGTGGCTGAACAACTGGTTGCATAGCGCCAGGCGCCTGCGAAGTACACATTTGCGACAACTGGTGGCAGCACCTTCAAATCTTAAATCATCCTCGTGAGAATTAAAATCAAATATTACGTAAACTAAAGTCCAAATCTACAATTTACAATGATGTCAGCTCGAATTTTGAACCAAAAAAACATTTGATTAACGTTAAATTTATTTCCCAAAATGGCGATTATTTGGGAAAACTCTAGTTACCGTTACAATAATGTGTATTGTTGTAAAAATATTTGTTAAGATAAATCCAATTAACATGTAAAAACTAAAGTAATATTTATAATAATCAAAGAAAGTAAATCAATCGGAATAAAATTTAATTCGTTCACTGTTATCCAAAATACGGTTTAACAAAAATTACTCCATTAATTACAATTTTCCTTTAACAATCACGAAGTTTTTTCTCAAAATTATTAACGTTTCCGATCAACAAATTTGTCATTGTAAATAAAAGAAATATCCTTTTCTTCGACCAAATTATTGTAAAATTATCTTCATATCGTTGAATAAAAACTCGTCCGAACAAACGTGATTTTGAGACCTATCGAAGTCTCCTGGAAAAAATGAAAGGTCTATACAGTTATGACGATAAATATATTTTGATGACTCGGTGTCCAGACGTAAAATTTCAAACAGTATCGGCTTTTTATAATCATAATTTTTCGCAGGAACGCGCAATTCGTCCGTCGTAAAACTCGCGACATTCTCTCGCACGGTGTTGTGCGGTAGCCTTTCGAGCCGTAAAGAAGCGATCGATTATCGAATGTGAATAATATGTGAATAATATGTGAAAATGTTTATCCATTAGACGCCGAACGCCGACGAGACTCGTCGCTGGATGCGTTTACGTACGTACATATAAATAAAGTAAAGCCTTACCAAGTACGTAAATAAGAAGATGCGGCAGATGACGACCTTGACATATAAGAACCAGGATCGTATGTGAACGTGCATCCGACGTGCTCTTGCGTGTGGCTGATGCGATTCCTCGCTCTACGAGCCCCGAGGCGCATCGAACAAGTCGCGGCGCCGAATTCAATTTTACTTTCATTTTGCCTCACTCTCCGTGAATCTTTCCCTGCTATTTTCTCTACGTCCCATGACTTTATTTACAATGAAATTTCGAGCATCCGTGCACGAATGGTATTACGTACCAATCGAGTAAACCTTCTTTTTTGTTTCACGAATTCAAAATAATTTTCGACTGATATTTCATAATGGATTTTATTTTTTTCATTGTGTTAGGATTATTATTATTATTTATCGTTATTAATATATTATTGATGCGATTGTTATATTTCGTTTTATCGTTATATTTAATTAATATTTAATTATTATTTAATTTTATTTATTTAATATTGCTTTATACGCAATACTTTTGTTAGGATTATTATTATTATTTATCATTATTAATATATTATTGATGCGATTGTTATATTTCGTTTTATCGTTATGTTTAATTAATATTTAATTATTATTTAATTTTATTTATTTAATATTGCTTTATACGCAATACTTTTGTTAGGATTATTATTATTATTATTTATCATTATTAATATATTATTGATGCGATTGTTATATTTCGTTTTATCGTTATATTTAATTAATATTTAATTATTATTTAACTTTATTTATTTAATATTGCTTTATACGCAATACTTTTGTTAAGATTATTATTATTATTTATCATTATTAATATATTGTTGATGCGATTGTTATATTTCGTTTTATCGTTATATTTAATTAATATTTCATTATTATTTAATTTTATTTATTTAATATTGCTTTATACGCAATACTTTTGTTAGGATTATTATTATTATTTATCATTATTAATATATTATTGATGCGATTGTTATATTTCGTTTTATCGTTATATTTAATTAATATTTAATTGTTATTTAACTTTATTTATTTAATATTGCTTTATACGCAATACTTTTGTTAGGATTATTATTATTATTATTTATCATTATTAATATATTATTGATGCGATTGTTATATTTCGTTTTATCGTTATATTTAATTAATATTTAATTATTATTTAACTTTATTTATTTAATATTGCTTTATACGCAATACTTTTGTTAGGATTATTATTATTATTTATCATTATTAATATATTATTGATGCGATTGTTATGTTTCGTTTAATCGTTATATTTAATTAATATTTCATTATTATTTAATTTTATTTATTTAATATTGCTTTATACGCAATACTTTTGCGTCTTAAACTCAGAATGATTTTTGGTACTTATGCGTGTCAATTCCTCAGGTTCGACCCTAACATTTGACTTTACTGATGTAGATTGTACTCGCCGAGGCCTTCGCGCATGACCTGCGCACACGCAATCATAATTGTCTTACGATGATTTCTTCTCCTAATAAAAAAACAGACCAATAAATCAATCGGTCGACGTTTTCGTACTATCGATGGATCCATATTATTGATATTTAGTTGCACGAGTATTGCGCAGTATGAAATAAAAATAAATTTCTGTTCATAATTTGGGACTACGAGTAATGCGTAGATCGAACGAGATGCAAAATTTGTATGCGCAACGTTTTCATTCGAAGGAGAACTTTTCCATTGTCGTAAGAGATCGACTGATTAAATATCTGCAATTCTAATAGCGATCGGTAACAATAATATAGTGACGCATAGATAATTATTTTGATGAAATTCCGACTAAATGACAACGTTTTCTAGGAGAATACTGATGTAAATCTGAAAAATAAACGGATAAATCGATATCGAAGAACTACGCTTAAAAGTTGCTATAATTTTGGTTGAATTTAAGATCGAACTTGTTCATCGAATCCAACAATATCATCAATTTCAAGATCTAGTATGAATTTTCACTCGACCTCGTAAAAAGCATCGAAGACAAAATTTGATTTATTGCGATTGGATGCATTTTCTTTCATTGAAATTGCGTTTTTTTGAGTCATTGAGTAAAACGATTCTTTTAATTGCTGGGTTGAAAAAATTGAAAGAAACAGATGTTGTATGTTGAAGCTGCAATAGGAGACGACAATCTTGATGAGAATTTTTCAGTGCTAAGCATAAATCGCCATTTTGTATGTGGGCAGATGATAATTTGCAAATTTTAACATATGCATGACGCATCTCTCTCTCTCTCTCTCTCTCTCTCTCTCTCTCTCTTTCTCTCTCTCTCTCTGCTTTTTTCTTCTTCTCCTTCTTCTCCTTCTTCTCCTTCTTGCATCGATGGATGCGCACTTATAAAGGAAAACTTAAATAGCTACTGTGTGGCCTCGCTAAAATACGCATCAATAATGTCATTCCCGCAACGGTAATTTTCTATTAATTACTCCTTGTACACGGGATTTATCGAAGCCTGATGGCTTTTACACATATTTCTATATCGAAGGGACTGTTCGAGTATCTGTTAAAGACGCACTTACCGTCCAAAAAATATGAGATAACTTCCATTGGTATAAAAATATTAAATTTTATCACATATTCATATCCAATCACTTTAATCGTTGTCGATGATGGATTATTTAGAAAACATCTAAAAAAATGTAAATTTTGACCATTTCAGTGAAATAACGAATTCCTGAGCTTAAAAAATAGAAAAATTGACAAGTGTTCTGATTTTTTAGCGGCAAAATTGCAACAAACCCGCAACAAAATATCATTCAACGAATCCATAGAAGATCCATAGGAGATTTACAAACGCATAGAGTCATTAAAGATACAAAAAAAAAGAAAAAATCAACTTTTTCCTTCATTTCTCGAAAACCTTAAATCATCGGAATTTCAAGTAACTATAATTGTGCTCCAGTTTCATCGATTTATATGTAATCACGGTGATTAAAAAAAACTGAGTAGACTTAGAGAATTACCCTGATCTTATCCCGATACCTTAATTAACGCGTCTATAGCAGCAATTCGAAAATCCGAAAAATTCGACTCCAAGTTAAATAAAATAGTCGATAAACTCAAGTTAATAAATTTGTAAAAGATAACAAAATATTCTGCATGCACCAAGCGTCATATTCAACTTCGAATTATTAAAAATCATAATAACCATCAAAATTTCGTTCACCCATTATCGATGAAGAATGAATCTGCGCTCCATCGAAAAACGATATATAAGTAATTCTCCGATCCCCGACGCCAATTTTTTATCCCTAACCAATAGACAACCGCCGTTACTTAACGCAACAACCACCGTCCCTTCTTCTAACTTCCATCACAAATATATTTTCTCATTGATACGTCAAACCCCAACGAATCTCTGACACGCCATCGATTTCTTCCCAACGACTGATAAATTTTCAGTCCATCATCGGCTCTCCCATCAATGTAACAGCGGCTTTCCGATAAATTTTCCATTGTCCCTTCAACGCCTAACACGTTATTTGCATACGATCATTATTTCACCGCCGTTTCTACTAAGATTTTCAGATTTTCATCTCGACACACGTAGGGCGCCCTCTTCGCGTCCCGATCGAAGGAAAACCACATGCGGCATATCGTAAAACGATTACGGGAATATAAAATTTTCTTCGTATTTTTTTTTTCTAAATTATGACAATTGAGTAAGCAATACCACTTCGGTAACGCGTGTATACCGTAGTGAGGGGTAAGAAGAGGGGGGAGGGGACCCGATGACATTTAGCGTTTACCTTATGTCTTGGTAAATCTGCGACACCGGTGAAACCCCCTCCGGGAAGGTAGTCGATACGCGTCGTTGTATTTTTGCGCGTATCAATACATAGACACTCGTATATATACATACGTGTGTTTATTCAAGACATACATATATTCCACCTTGATGTTGGGGGTACGACGACGCGATGACGCGCGTACACAATCGAAGAAAATCCTACGGCAAAATACAGTAGTACAATGTTAGTACAAAATCTTCTTACCTCCTAGAATATATATACACATCTCTCTCTCTCCCTCTCCCCCACTCTCTCTCTCTCTCTCTCTCTCTATATATATATATATATATATATATGTATATGCATGTAAGAACACGAACGAAGATCTATGTACCCTTGGCTCCAAAGCGTTGTCGTTTTATTCCATCTTTTTCTATCTTTTAACTTACACCATAGTGATCATCGTGTATGATAGCACTAACTATAAACACATACATGTGTATACGCTTATTCGCACATGGAGGTAAAGACGTCTACTTGTTGGTTGGCCCGACGACGTGTGTACCATCTCATCCACACATAAGAGTGTCGTCGTTGTCGTTGTCGTCGTCGTCGTCGTTCGTTTACTTCTTTCTTTCTTCCTCTTCGTATTTAAAACACACATCGGTGACGATCTCGACGATTCCCCAACTGACAAACGACACCGTGAGCTTTTTTTCACCTGTGTGTGTTTGTGTGCATGTGTGTATTTCTGTGTGCAATTGCCAGTTGGCATCAGGCGCCTCCAGGGGGTATATATATCCCGGCTCCCGCGGGTCATGATAAACACTCGACCATCAGAGATTAACGCCGCAGCATGTACACACCATTGGTAAGCTAGACGAGGATTATGGATTACGAAAACAAAAAAGTTGACAATTGCTTAAATATTGGAATTGAAAAAAAAAACAAATTAAAAAAAAAAAAAAAATTCCGCGACGCGATCGAAGTCACTCGACGGGGATTCGATCTGCCGACCTCAAAGTGCGCGAAGATACTTGACGATGGTAACGTGTGCTGCGAAACTTGTTTATATTTTGGATTTTTTTTTTGCTGTTTTTTTTTCTTTTATTCTTTTTATGTGTGATTTATATTTATAATTTCATTCGCGACGGATATTAATTAATTTCTTACGGAAGAATAAAAGTGGCGTCGAGTCGGAAGATGACGATCGTTAGATATTTCTGGAATTTAATGCGGTAATTAACGACGATCGTTGATCGAGGGAATTTTTGTGAGTTTTTGATCTCTCGGTGTAAATAAAATAATTGAAGGACACGGGCGAAAAATTTGTCCTCGTTGAATTTTTGCTTTTTTTTCTCACGTTGCCAAATTTCGTTCGCGAAACTTTCTCGCGCCGAAAATCGTACTTCGCGCGTAATAATGACGTATGTATATAATACGTCGCGGGCGTGTGTGTGTGTGTGTGTGTGTGTGTGTATTGTCGGGGAAAAAATGAGGATAGTCGAGAGGTCGAAGTTCGCGAAGCGGGGAGAGACAGAAATCGTGCCAAACGTATCGATAACTTTCCCAGCATGGCAAAAGTTGCATAATGGAACGCGGTATAATAGTCCTGCGGGTTCTATTCAAATAATGTATACGTATACATTAACGGTACTGTATGCGCTACAGCACACATTGCGAAACTTTTGGAGGCGATTGTCGGAGAGACGAGAAAGTAACGAGAGAAGCAAAACGTTAATTGAATGACGACGCTTCTCTCTCTCTCTCTCTCTCTTTCTCTCTTTATCTCTCTTTCTATATATGTACATCTCCTTCACGCCTTAAAAATTATTATTAGTCAGTTGATTATCGAAAAAGTGAAAGGTTTGGGTAGTCAATGAAAATATCGAGGTGTCACAACGATGTACGACTCGTGCACGTACTGTTCTTGCATGGACCAGACGAGTTATTAAAAAGCGATTTGGCTTGATGATGGAGAGAGAAGAGAGAGAGAGAGAAAAGTATCGAGATTTAAAAAGTAATTGGGCATGAAAAGCTGGTTCATCACTTCATAAAAATAATATTAATATTCATTCCTTCAATCAACAAAATTATTCCAAATTATTCTTGTCCCGACACAAAAGAGCAATAATTACTTCATTATTATCGTGTTCTATATAATTTCTTTCTCAAACGGAACAACTCTTCGAGATAATTATAAAAAAATTGACAAAAATTCAATAAAACAATTTTTTTATATAAATATTCAAGCAAGTATTATTTGACACGAAAAAAAAGATTATTGTTAGAATATTAGTTTTTTTGTAAAATAACGATTGATAAAAATAAAATGTCTAAAAAATGTTTTTAAAAAAATCGCAGGTAGCCGTAATAGCGCTGGCAGCGTACGCTGCAGCAGCGCCAGCAGAGGAGCCGATACCGATCGTCAGTCAGAGTCAGGACGGTCCAAATCCGGATGGTTCGTACAAGTGGCAGTACGAATCGGGAAACGGCATAAAAGCGGAGGAGGAGGGATCGGTGGCGAACGCGGGCTCGGAAAACGAGGCGATGCAGGCTAAGGGCAGTTTCTCGTACAAGGGCGATGACGGCAAGGAAATATCGTTGACCTACACAGCGAACGAGGAAGGTTTCGTGCCAGTTGGTGACCATCTTCCCACAGCGCCACCAGTTCCACCTCTGATCCAGAAAGCTCTCGAATGGAACGCGGCCCATCCCTCTAAGGAAGACGGAAATGCCGTTTAAACAATTGGGAAACGCGTGAAAATTCATTTCAACGGAAGAAAAAAAAAACAACGATAATTCACTTACGTGTTAATCGCACCCACAAGATCTCAGCCTCGACCCACGCGACAGTCCACATGACAATGAAGAAAGAATTTTGGAGACAAAAAGAAAAAAGAACAGAATCGTAAACGACGATCATCGCTAATAATAACTGTAATAGCGATTGTTAGCAAAATTACGCTAATCAACGTCGTGGTCATTGATCCATTCGATCACTAAACGATTCGACATTATAATAATTAAAATTACATCGAACAACTACCACCACCAATGATTATTCTCCGTACTCTGGTTCATATTGTTGTACATATTTATTGTTTTATTACACATATATATGTATATGTGCATATTCTACATGTTTTCACCAATACTCAATAATTACACCCACTCGGATGTTTATTAATATTATCATTATTGAGTTTATAATGTGAAATCTACGATACGATGAAGTATCTATGAATAAACGTTGCATACCAAGATATCATGATTTATTTCCCTATGACGTTACAAACGATATCTCGTGAATGAGAGATCGGTATCGCTTCGCTTCGATGCTTATGAACGAGTTCATTTCTAACGATATCGATCTTATTGTTACTTTTCACTTCATCATTGCCAATGGCATCGAACATTATTATTGAAATTCACCGTCTGTCAAGTTCGTCCAAGACCATTTGACCTTAAACGCGTCGAATAACGATCTTGAAAAATAAGTTCAATGTTGCATACTTACGCTCAAAATCTTGATCCAGAATTCAGTTTCTGCGTGGATTATTTAGGGGAAAAAAATTGTTTTTTAGCACATAAGTTAATCCTTGGAGTAAAAAAAGTGAGGTGACCGACCCAATTTTTGTAGTTCAGGGATGCAACCCTTTTGACATAGATTTTATTTGATCAATTAAGATAATCGTAATTAAATATTCATTAGAGAAACGGTAGATCATATAGATGTGGATCAAACGGGATTACTTTGAATAAGTTTTGAAAGCTTTTTTTAGATAACTTTTTTTTAACACCCTAAATTCCATATATTTTTTTAATATGTAGTTTTTCGGACTTTTCACCGATAAATAAAAAATAAGGCAAATATTCACTTTCAGACACTCCGAAAATCGCATTTATACAGGATCAAAAGGAGTCTGTTATACATGCAAAAAGGGCCTAGAATTGGCAAGTTGAGAGGATTTCAGTGTTTTCCTAGAGAAGGATAACTAAACTGTTTGTCATCATACTCATTGTCATGGGTAACATCGTGACGACTCAAACATATTTATAAACTATCGTCAACGACCATACCACGCTGAATGCACCAGTTCTCGTCCGATCACTGAAGTTAAACAGCATTGGGCGCGGTCAGTACTTGGATGGGTGACCGCTTGGGAACACCGCGTGCCGTTGGCATTGTTTTTTGAGGTCAAATTTTGTTTTCCCCCCAAAAACCCTTTAATTTATGAGAAGCGTATTACCCGGAAAATGTTCGTTTCCATAACCCCCCTCAGAACGTTTTTGGTCGAAAAACAATTTTGAACCCCCCCCCCCGACCATCCTCTAAAGTCACGATAATAAATTACGAATGTCGACTATCGCCACCAAGGATTCAAATTTCTTTTTCTTCAATACGGCTTTAATTGAAGGTTACGGGATCGAAAACTTCCCGCACGACAAATATATGACCATTATAATTTCGAGATATTAACATTTACGGAAATATTCATTTTTTTTACTTTTTCACGGCTACGAACGCATTAAAGCCGTATTTTGGCGCTATGTTAAAGTAGTCCGAAAAACTATCAAAGTTACCCATAGTGTCAATGTACTATAACACGGTTTTATGGTAAGAATGAAAATCACTAATAAATACGTGTTTTTATCGGAATATATCGATAATCATTTAGAAAAATGGATTAGATAGAAAGTTCATCTTTACTAAATGAATTATTTTTAAAAAACCGGTCAGAAATGATAAGGCTGACATGAGAATCTAAAAGGAAAACGGAGAGCAACGAGGAAGATCAAAATATTTCAAAACATTTTTCGTTACATAATCATGGAATTTTTATTTTGATTACGCCTCGATACACACAGAGAGACATCATCTGTCTACGTAAGAACATAATATCCTCATGGCTTTTCAGGATGAGCAGCGATCCAATCAAGAGCACGTTGAATAGCAACAGGAATTTCCTGCGGCGGTGGTGGTGTCGGCAAATGAGCACCATCGAAAACAGCCCCATTTTCATCGGCTTTCCAACCCAAGGACAACTTAGTCCCATCGGGGGCGGTCCACGAAGCAACCCCTTTCACGGACTCGGCCTCGTCCTTTTGTCCTGCATTCTTCAAGAAACCCTCCTCCTGGAAGCTAATCCCATTAGCGCTCTCCCACTTGTTCGAGAAACTCCCGTCCGGACTAATGTCCGAGCTCTGTGCGACGATGGGTATCGGATCACTCCCGCTGAGACTCGCGGAAAATCCGCCCACCGCCATGCACACCAACGCGAACAATCGAATAAACATGTTTCGGTTCAAGGATACCTAAGAAAGCAAAGAATTCACGACGTTACGAAAAATTGTCACCAATATCCACTGGCCGTTGGCTACGACGCTTAACACTATGTACATAAACCCTCGATCAATAAATATCCAAAAAAGATCGTCTCGGTTCGTAAATCCTACCTTCGTGTGACTAGCCAATTGCCCATATGCTCTACAACACCCAACTGACGATCCTTTGCCTATCCCAATGAGTTTATATAGACGGCTTGATTGCCCCTGGAAAATGCAACTCAGACGGCGCATTCGAAATGTCATCGAGAATGCATGGGAACGAGATTGGTTCATGTGCGCCTAAGTGCATCATAGGTTTGACCATCGGCAAGCGCCACGAGCGATTCCCAGCTCCTCCCTCAGACACATTATCCACTTTCGAATGACTCGAAGAAGCTGTTAACTTATGTATGTATATTATCCACGTACGATGTGAGGATTCGCGCGAATACCCGCGATACCTCTTCCAAGGCCGGGCAATCCCGGCTTTCACTCCTTTCAATAAATTCCCGTATCGTTATTACGATAACCCATTACCTATTCAAAGATCAACCAAAAGTTGGAACGAAATTTGGTTTATTCGTCCGATGGTTACGAGAGAGTCGCGATGGAGATCGAGCATGCCGTAAGAAAGTTGGCCGTGGGCGGTGGCGCCTCTGGCGGACATTCCATTGTCGCTTGACATTAGCGAACCTGGCGGCGGCGTCGTGAGTTAACGGTATGACGCAATCGAGATTCGAGAGGAATATCTACATATTGGCGCGACGCGATTCAACTTTCAGAACCGCGTGATAGTTTTCCGTACGGGGTTGAGTAGGTACGTAGGAAGGGTAGAATGAATAAGAGTTCGATGCGTTTCATTGAAAACATTGAAAAAAAATGATCTATTTAGATAAAGTTCCTAAATGTTTTACTTTGGTTTTATATATCGCTTAATCAGTAATCGGTGCCAGGTTTTAGTTGATCCAGCCGGAAAGGGGTGTGTGTCCTCTCACTGGTACTCCTTGGGCTCGACGTAAGGATGAGCTCTGATGTAGTCGAGAGCCCTTGCGATCGCTGGCGGAAGTTCCGGTGTAGGTGGGGCAACCGGCAAATGATCACCTTGGGGCCTGTATCCATTCTCGTCGGCGACGAAGGTCAGTTGAATGGGAGTACCGTCGGGGCTGCTGTAGCTTGATGCACCCTCAACCGAGAGAGCCTCGTCCTTGGTTCCAGCGTTCTTAAGGACACCTTGTTCCTGATAAGTTATTCCATTTCCGGTCTCGAACTTGGTATGGTAACTTCCGTCGGGACTCATGTCCTGATCCTGGCTCAGGATCGGCACGGGCTCGTTCGGTAGAACTGCAGCAGAAGCTACGGCCACAACGGCGAAAAGAACTACGCTGAATTTGCTCATGTTTGCTGTAGGCCGAACGAGTGACTACTGATGACCATCGGAAGATCGGCTGACGTTTTTATACCCTTCAATTTTTTTTTTACATACCTTGTCCCTCTTGAATTTATTTCGGCATAACCCGATTTTTCGGTTAAATGTCAGTGGATATATCATTTATGCTTCGATCTTCCCACCTTTCGCTCCGGGCGACTTGGCCCAATAATCGAAAGTGGTCAGGTGGATCCGAAGTAGATGAACGAATGTTTATTCGAAACTCATCTTTAAAACGTGCGACGAATATTTTCTGTTTTTGTAGGCGATGTTGTTAAAAGATGAAATATTTAGATTGTTGCTTTTCGAAATATTCAAGCCGATAAGATTGCATGAGAAAACAAAAAATGTCAATAATTTTTACGTAGAACTAAATTTTTGAAAAATTGATCAGATCGTATTGTTAATTTCATTCGAGTAACACAATACAGTTACAGTTTTTTCACACGTTATTTAATTTCTCATTCCATTCGCTTTTTTTTAATTTATAGAATTTACATAAATTTGCAAAAGGTGTGACAAAAAAATTGTTCGTTTAAAAAATATATATGTTTTTTAACAAATTCATTTTTCAAATGGCGCCAAATCGGTTCATTATCGAAATTTTTATTCATACATTTTTTTCATAATTCGCTATCTTTATCTCGCAGAATCATAAATCGTCCTATGATCATGAAAAATTCATCGAAATATGTTTTCCCCTGTCCTGTGGATGAAACATTCCCAAAGGTGTTTTAACGGACGCAGGTCTCTGTGCGAAGATTCCCTTTCACCTCCTATAAGGTCAATGCTATAATTTGCGAATTATTCAAGCATTGCTTTCTAACGATTCGTGCTTCGTCAAGTATTAAAACAATAGTGGTTCACAATATAAAATATTTTAAAAAATCGTCCCAAATATCGTGTGTAAAAAAATGACAAAATTAATCCTACGCATCACTCCCGTATCTGTATTTTCGTCCAATCACGAAATATTCGCGACTCTGTTAAACTCCAACGACTCGTGCATTAATTAATTGGCACGAAACTCGATGATCGTAAAACTTTCATATTCACGTTTTTTTAAGGATCCTAATCAAAGTTCATCTACTGGAAAGTCACAAATTATTGTTTTTCGTATATTTTTAACGCTACTGATTAAATTATTTGAATTTCGCTGAATTCAAATAATGTTTTTCAAGAATACCAATCAAAGATGTAATTACAATTAACCTTTTTAAATTCATATTTTTTTCATTGAATTCTTAATTGTTTTCGATACTCGAAGTTGATTAACTCGAACTATTTGAGCTATCTGTAATTTTTGAAGTTTATCAGTGACGTAAATACCGGTAAAACAACCTTTTTGCGTCATATGGCAATTCTATTATATTTTGCTTTTACGTTTCAGTTTTTTTTTTCTGGATTCCTGGCGATCATCGAAGGGTCGGATCGTTGAATTCAAAGCATAACTAAACACCATGATGTCACATCCTGAATTTCGAAGGTCACGTATTAGCACATTTAGGCGACAAAAAAACTTAGCTAATGGTTTTAACCCTGAGATTATATGTAAATTACGCAGCAAAATCGTCGAAGTTGCTCTTCTTGCCTGGAGGCATGAACGAATATGGCTCGAAGAAGGTTTCGTCGGTGGATCATCGCGTGATTGTCTTGTTGCGCATACGCTCGTTTATTCAAGGACATTTCTGTATAAAAATTGCAGATTCATTAACGGGCGTCTTATTCCCTCCATTTTTTTCCATCTTCCATCGCCCAATGATTATCCTTTTACCATATATCGATCGTTAGCCAATTTTCGCTATGAAAAACGTAACGTTATCTTTGAATAATTTATACTAATGGATCTCCCACGCGTCGTCCGAATTTATAAAATCCACGTGTAATAATCCACCAACGACCTTGTCAATGACCCGTCCCCTTAAATCTACGAATTTTTTTCAAAACGCAAACTTAGCGAACCTTCGTTCAATATATTTGATGAAACCGATAGGAGTTTTAGTTCGGCATAAAGAAATTTATTCAAAAAATAAATATCGTACGTTCCTAATTAGATAAACGCAAAAATTACGTTCTCTCGCTAGAATTTATTCGAATTTGGTTGAGTAGGAGTGAAACTAATAAAAAGGTATATTTTCAATTGTACCAAGTGTATATATTTATTCAGAAGTAAATGTCGCCGATCGTAAAAATTAATTAACGAACGAACGTAATATTTGGTACTTTGGTTTGCGACAACCGGTGATGATCCTGATGGAGCTCCAGCCCTACGAATATTGGCTACATTTTGGATAAAATGCACGTGTCATAATCCACCAACGACCTTATCAATGACCCGCTCCCTTAAATCCACGAATTTTTTTCAAAGCGCAAACTTAGCGAACCTTCTATCAAAATATTTGATGAAACCGATAGGAGTTTTAGTTCGCCATAAAGAAATTTATTCAAAAAATAAATATCGTACGTTCCTAGATTAGAAAAACGCAAAAATAACGTTCTCTCGCTAAAATTTATTCGAATTTGGTTGAGTAGGAGTGAAACCAATAAAAAGGTATATTTTCAATTGTATCAAGTGTATATATTTATTCAGAAGTAAATGTCGTCGATCGTAAAAATGAATTAACGAACAATCGTAATATTTGGGACTTTGGTTTGCGACAACCGATATTCGTTCGGTGATGATCCTGATGGAGGTCCAGCCCTACGAATATTGGCTACGTTTTGGATAATTAGTTGATGCGTTTAACTCGAAAGTAGCAACATTTATTGTAGTTTAATGTTGCTTGGGTTCGACGTAGGGATGAGCAGCGATGTAGGCAAGAGCCCTCTTGATGCCTTCTGGGATTTCCGGTGCAACGGGCAAATGGGCACCGTCTGCGTTGTATCCGTTCTCGTCAGCGACCCAGGTGAGCTTGATGGGTGTTCCATCGGGAGAGGTGTAGGTAACAGATCCTTGCGAAGTTGCACCAGCGCTCTTTCCGATCGTCTTCAGGGCTCCGGACTCCTGGTAGGAAATTCCATTTCCGGTCTCGTATTTCGTGTAGTAGGAACCATCAGGGTTGATGTCCTGGTCCTGGCTCAAGATTGGTACCGGCTCGTGGGGCAAAAGACCAGCCGAAGCCACAGCCACGAGGGCGAGAAGTCCGAAAACGATTTTGTTCATTTTAGTTTGGTAGATTGTTACGATTGATCGAACGATCGACGACTGATGAAGTAGCTCAATCGTTCGGCTTTTTTATAGTCCCCAAAAACCAGATTGGGTCCAGTTTTAGTTTCGATGTAAATGTCGTGGTGTTGACACGTGATTCGAGAATGCTTACCCAGGTAACTCTCCCCTCTCATTTTTTTCCCCATTGGCGATTATGATGATACCAAGATTCCACGGTTTACCATATTTTAATCGACCTTGGTGTCGAAGTGTGGTAAGAAGAAGGATCTAACGATTATGCCATCGACCAAAACCCCTGGACGCTTTCGTTCCTTGCACGATTTTTCAATAATCCTCTATTTCGCCAATTTATGTATTCATCGAGTTATTTTTATATATTGATTCGTTTGATTTTACTCTAAAATAAGTCATCTTTTTCACAATTTGGACGAAGGCGAAAAATTAAAAGGTCACCGCCACTCCTACTGGATGAATCCCGCTCTAGCATTCCAAATCAAAAATTCACATTCATTATAGGTTACATTCTTCGTAGATTATATATATATATATATATATACGTATACATATATGTATATTGCTTTAATCGATTACAGCCCTGATAACGCCAATTATAATAGAACTCTAACATCTTATCTTGCCCTAAGTACACCTCGCAATCTTAATTAAATGAATATTTTCTCATTTTTTAATTACTTCCAAGTTTTTAATTAACCCCAATTCATCCCTAATTACATTTCAAACGATAGGTTGAAATCGTTTCGATTCTCTCACCGCCTCGAGCGATAAATTGCGAGCGAAGTCTATCCCCTTATAAACATAGAGATGGCCATCTCTCGAATTGGTGACTATCGTATTTGACTCGATAATCGGGGAACAACCTGACCCGGCCTGACCCCGGCTAAAGGCGGCCCCTGATGTGTCCTATACGCTGTATATATCTATCTCGTACTCGCGAGCTGCACCTACGCGATTTGTCGGTTGCACCCAGAGAGCATCTTCAGCCGCATCGATACTTTCTCTCTTCGTGCCGGAGACGAGAAACACCGGGAGCTCCACAAAACGTGCCCGATCGTAAATGTCGCCGCACTTACGAATCCAGATGTTGCGCCAGGTCGTAATAATCAACCGCAAATAGTTGTGATGCATTACTTCATTGCGCATTGTATATTGCATATAGATACATGCATAGAGGTCAAACGGTATTATCTCATCCTGTTCTACATATATATATATAGTATTCCTTTTTTTTTGAGGATAGAACGAGCTCAATCCGACATCTTATTGCAACGACCGATTTGACATTTTGCAACAAAATATCTAAAATAAAAGGGTCATAAATCGCTCAAATTGAAAACTACGAAAAATTGTTGTAATTCTTTATTTACATATAAAAATCACAAGTCGCGAACGGCATGTGCGCTAATGACGTATGATATAACTCGCGCACTGTCTAGAGGACCACCGCGAGCTGCTCGACGCAGCCGAAAGACGGTTCATTAGTTGTGTTTTTTTTTTTCGTTTTCTTCGTTTACATCCTTTTCGCTCTCCATTTTTTTGCGTTTTTTTGTTGCTTTCGTTTTTATACCGAGGATATAAAGATTCTCACATATATGTATATATATGTACATGTATATATATATATATATATATGTATATATATATATATGTGTATATATGTATATATATATGAGTATTATAGTTAATATGCATGTAGGGAGTTGCTTATGCCGGTTGGGTTTGTTTTCGTTCGTTTAAAACTATCGCGTTTCGGTATATTATCTATAAATATACCGGACTATCGTATTTTATAGCATTATTAATGAGAAGATAGGGGCGATCGGTAGATCATCTTCGGGGTCGGGGTTTGTCCATAGCAGGCCGGGGCTTGTCTTTTCGCCAGGTCACGGATTCAAAAGTTATTCGCTCGTTTTCTTGCCTTCATTTTTTTTCATTCCTTTCCGTCCTCACCCTTGGGTCGATCAACCTGCAATTGTTTCCAACGATACGAAGGAAGAAGAAACAAAAATGAAAGGAAAATTAGTAAACAAAAATTGGAGAGATTTTGAATTTTTGGATTTTTAGAAGGAATGAATAGATAAATGACCTCTTGCGGGTGGTCGACCTTGACCGCCATCGTCCTCTTCGGGATGAGCCGCGTTCCATTCGAGCGCCCTCTGGATCTCTGGTGGTATTGGGGGCGCAGTCGGGATGTGAGCACCCTGCGCCTGGAAACCATTCTCATCAGCGGTCCACGTTAGCTGGATTGGCGTACCGTCCGGTGCCGTGTGAGAGCTTGAACCCTGCGAGACAACGGGCGTCTCACCGTCCACCTGTTTCGGCTGTCCTGATTCCTGATGACTTATTCCATTGCTCGTCTCGAAACTAACGCGTCGATGAAATAAAACGTTGAATTAAATCACAATAAAACTATGAAATAATTCAAATAAACAGATTTAAAAGTTTGTCGACAATCTCACTTGTTCACGTAATTGCCATCGAAATTGACCTCGAGCTGCTGAGACGTTATCACCGCATCTTTGTCAGCTCCACCGCTACCTCGCTGAGGCGCAGCTAAGGTCCCCGTCGCGCACAGAGCGACCGCCACCAACACCTGAGCCAAAAGAATAATTTAAAGCTGATGTAATTTCAAATATAAAAAATAACGTAAAAAAGCAGGTAAAATAAATCTAAAAGTAACAAAAACTCGTGGTCGCTCGTGATTTTCTTTGCATCTTCGTGAAGCTTTCCCTTGCAACTTGATATATTGTCTTCGAGTGAAATAATTCTTACAAAAGTTACTAAGCCCGTCACGCCCGAAGAGGACTGGAGAGGATCCCTGATACTTGGTGATAAATTACAACTAGACGATACAAAGATGCCGCTAACGAACGAGCATCGTTTTACACAATTGCGGTACAATGTAGACGCAATAACGACACGAGTAATCCTTGAACGAAAGCAATATCGTTGAAAAAAAATTGAAAAACAAAACAACAAAGATTCGATTCCTGGATGTTTGAAAAATAAAGAAATTTTTTGCTACTTCGTCTCGTGAAAGTCTACGACGTGTTTTCTTCCCCGAGATTTGCCTCTCTTTATGGTGACGGACGAAACTATGTAGAGTGCACGTTTGCGACAAAGGGCACTTGAATAAAAGATGATAATGCTTGAGAATATTCCAGGAGTTGGTGCTGAGACGACGGACAGACAGACAGGGAGAGAGACACATATATATATATATGTATATTTTTTATCAGTGCCAATGATGTTATGAAATTCAAAGCGTAATGATCGTAAAATAACGTCAACTATGAGGAAGATCTACATGTTGCGGTGTTGACTTTTACTCGAGGGATAGATATATACTTATAGACATAAATATACGTGTGAATCTATAGATGTGCCGATACCTTCGTGGATATTCATGAGTAAAAGTGCACACCTCCTCGGGACACTCGACAAACAATCCCGAATGTTTATACAAATTTCTCCACTCTTGAATCGTTCGTGAATAAATCAAAGAATTACCGAGATCTTCCATAAGGATTGGAAGATATTTGATGGAGCGACAGAATGTAGGCATTATCGATCGGCTTTTATCGGAGTAACAACGATTCGAGCAAAATCCGATAATTGTTGATTTTTACGTTTGAAATAAAAATCAAACGCCACAAGGAAATAAAAACGTGTTATTCGCCGTCGAATTTGTATAAATTTGTTGGGAATCGTCGAAAAATCGATCGAAAGTTCAATATTAAGAATATTTTAAGTAAGTTTTTCAATCGTTCTCTTTGTCTCTGAGAAAACAAGAGATTTTCGGCTTTTTTTTGTTAATTTTCGAAGATTTTTTGGAAGTTGATGAATACAAAAGTCAGAAAATTGTGAATAGTTTGAATTTCGTATCGATAAAAAATTGATCAAATTTTTCGATTCGACGTGTGGATCGTTCTGTTTACAATGTTTCTTTTTTCTTCGTCCAACTCCGCGTGGTTACATCATGCGTTCTGTACGATTAATCGTTTTTCGCGCTGCCGTCAACTCCTGCACACCTCATAAACGCGAAACGATTAGCTTAGATTACCGCGCGGTGAGGAAAACAAAATTAATAACCGACGAGGGCGAAGAATCAGAAATTGCGCGGGCGCTCTCGTCTGCGAAATATATAATGATTATAACATTGTGACGTCTCTAACGCCCGGTTAATTGGACTCTCTTAAGATTATGAAACGATGCAAGCGACATTTACAACTTCATGTGGAACATAAGTTGCTTTATCGAGGCCACGAAATTTCAAAATTTGCCCGGGAAAAGAAAATCTATGCCGATTTTAGTCGATTCCATTTCAATCTCGTATACCAACTACCTTCAAAAACCGCAACATCTTTATCTTCGTTCACCGATCGATCGAATTATTTCCTATTTTCAAAAACTATTCTCCCCAGACAAGTAATATTTTCAACCTGAAAAACTTGAGATCTTCTCAAAATCTGCAACGTTGTTATTTGATTTTATGTTTTAATTCAAGATTCGATCAATTCGAAGATATCGTGAAAAATACACTTCGAGATCGGACGAGATCGACTCGAAGTATCGAAACTTTACGTTTTTTTATTAATCACAATGATAATGAGTAACTCTTTTAATTATCGATCGCGCCTTTCGTCAATTAAGGTTCACCAGAGCGTACGTGAGTTTTGTTTCTAATCTCCCTCTAACGTTGAATAACGTCAACAAAACTTACCTTAACGGTATACATAATCTCACACGTGACACCCGG
The DNA here is from genome assembly GCA_946811545.1 of Netelia fuscicornis. Taxonomy (NCBI): domain Eukaryota; kingdom Metazoa; phylum Arthropoda; class Insecta; order Hymenoptera; family Ichneumonidae; genus Netelia; species Netelia fuscicornis. The sequence continues at coordinate 9,163,830 of OX328015.1, forward strand.
GAGGATAACTTGAGATGCAGATGGGTTGGTACTTGTGCCTCTTCGTCAGAGGCGAGGCTCTTTATATACACCGGCCGTAGCAACGTGGTGCAGTGAAAGGGGTCATCCCTGCCCTCCTCACAATACACTACGTCTGACCAGTGCATCTTCGGATGAGAGGAAAAAAAAAATACAAATAAGCAAAAATTCTTCGTACTCGTCATCGTCGTCGTCATATCGATGAATCGGAATATTACATTTTTCATTTAACGATAAATTATACGCGATATTGATTGTGCGATTAACGATAAATGATAAACGATTATACGATATCGGATATGAGATATATACGATATAAGATATACGATAAACAATGTAGAATAAATGATATACGAATTACGATATACGATATACAATGTTGGATATACGGTTTATGATTAATGATAAAATAATGATCGATGATAAGATAATGAGAAAGTAATTAACCCATTGCATTGCGACAAAATTTGACGATTCGACGTAAAGCCTTCGTGAATTGAAAAAAATTCTCCGCAAAGACATAGAGGATAAGTAACGAGGTCATTTTGGAAATCTTTGAACCTCGACTGGACCCAAAAATAACATTACGTAATTTTAGTTTACGTATTTTAAGTTTTTAAGGATGCGTGTAAGGATGTGTTTTAAATAACTGCGTACACAAAAATCGAAATAACGTTATTACACGGAAATATCAACGATTGAAAATAATTTTATTTTGTTAATTAATTTGAAATTAGAAGGTATAGATGGAGACGAGACGTTCTCCGCGACGAAATTAAAAGTAACGTCTTTGAAAGCCTCGCAGGCAGCCCACATGCGCAAGAATGCCGCAAAAATTATAGCCAGCCCGACAAAAAATGACCCAACTCCTCTCGTTTAACTGCGTCATTTACAACGATGATTTAGCTATTATCGCTGAGGAAAACTTGGTTATAAATAGATCAAAATCGTTTCAAGATCGGTCGAGAGGATCGCGAATTATACGCAAACGGGCAGACATAATAACGGATGTAACATAGTCGTGTTTTTTTTTATAATACGCAAATACTAGATAATTTATAATATGCAGCGTATAACTTAAAATATTCGATATATTACGCGTGATATCAAACAAATAATGTATTTTACAATTAATTAAATTAGATCGATCAAGAAGTAATTTTATTTTCAATACTAGAACAAAAAACACAATTACTTTCCTGTCTACCTCATATCTCCAGCTATATATTGTTTTTTAAGGGATGCTAACCCTTTTTCGCCCTTTTTTAGGCAAATCTCAAGTACCTCTTCTTTCAATTTAGAGGACAACGCACCTACGTTATTATACGCGACAAAAGCGAAGAAAAAAAAATCCTCCATTGTTCTTTGTTCAACCGGAAATATAAATTGTCACCGTTATTCGATGGAACGATCAGAGATAAAAAGAAAATGTGAGAAATCATGAGTTTTTGCAGTTGTAATGAAAAAAAAAAAGAAAAAAAAACGGCAATGTCTAGGTCGAATCGCTTTACAGTCTTGAGAATATGCTGTATAAATGTGCGTTACGTTTGTAAGTACGTACAGTTCGTTTATCAGATATACGCGATCTCTTTTAGGTATTATATATTTGCGCAAGTCACGTGGATGAATCGCAGTTATGGCGATGCCTCGTGGTACATTAGCGTCCGTGCCTTGTCGCACGGTGTATTAACTATTCATAATTGTCGCTTTTGTACATGTACGACGCGACTAATGTAACACAATGGCACGAACAATGTCAACGTTTCTCGATGCGTTGGTAAAAAATGAATAATAACATTCCATCGCATTTTACGGGCGGATAATTTTCTTTTTCTTTCCTTTTTGCAAGATGCAATTAAATTATGCACGATATCGAAATATCTAATTCGTATAAAATTTAATAACCGAAGAATTCGTACTCAAAATATTAAAAATAAATTATCGAATTCTCGCGATGAACAAAAAAAATGTAAAATTCAAAAAACAACATTTTTTTGATAGAACGCTGTCTCTCTCGAAAGTATCGAATGGTCCTCTCGTGCATGAGGACACGTCGAGTGGTTGTCGCAATTTCGGCGACGAGTTGTTCTTTTTTTTTTGCAGCTCGACGAAATACGGGAGAAGGATCTCCCAGCGAGCACACGAGATTCCAAGACGAGATGAACCGATGAGCAAATGCAGCGAGCGCATCATAGCGCATATCATATCCCGCTCGGGCAACACTTAACCGAAGACGAGAGATGAGATGCGAAAGACGGAGACTGAAAAGTTGGGAGTGAGGCAGAGAGAGAGAGAGAGAGAGAATTCTCGTAAAGATCTCCTCATCGCAAACTACCGCATCAACTATGTTTCATACATGCCGTGTCCTTCTCGTATACTCGCAGTGTCACAACGTGCGCGTCTCCTTTGGAACTGCTTTTCGAATTGCATAATCATATATTTAATAACTGTGCTGAGACTGTGAGCCATACGCTCACTAAACATCATTTTCACATATATGAAAATGATGTTTGGGTTTTGGGGTTGCGAAATCGATATAAATTGAGTTTTCCAAATTGAATAGAAGAACGATAGGAGGCTTAATGTATGAAGGCTTAAGGTATGAAGGAAAAGGCAAGGCAGGTGTCCTTCCAACATATATATATATATATATGTTCGAAGGGCAGCAATTACTTTGGAATTCAATTTGGAAAACTCAATTTATATCGACTTCGCAACCTCTTCTTGTTGCATATTTCTGGAAGAAGGATATAACTTTCAATGAATTATCGTATCATCGAGCTCGACGATTAAAAATTTAAAAAAAAAATTGATTGACGTCGGTAAAGTGCAGGGGATTCGAACCCTTGACCGCTCGCGTACCAGATCGGATCCTTACCGACTGGGCTACGGCTAACTCTCGTGAATTTGATTGTATTAATCATTATTAAAAAAAATATTTCGCCACTGCTGTCAGATACAAAAATTGGAAGGTGTCTCAATAAGGAGGACACGACCGCATCCGTTCCAAAAATTCTCAAGACTCGTAACTTGATAAATCGATTGGCTTTTTAATACCAGATATATCACGAATGAAACGAGTACAAGGAGGACTCTCAGTGTCATGCGGACAACAAAAAGTTACACCGTTTGCGTAAAAATTCTCATTTTTCTCCAGGTGCAATGTTGTATTTTTAGATTAGGTATAACGTTGTTTTTTTTTTCGTTGATTAGAAAATTAATCCGGTATTCCCCAATAAAGTTAAAAAAAAATTCCACGTTTCGTTTGAAAAACATGTTTTTTCTACGTTCTTCCTTTTGGTGTAGATTTTAATCGATAAACAGACAGTTTATGCATATATATATATTCATGATGCATATATTAAATTCATATATATATATATATATATATATATAGAAACATCTCAGATTACCGCAGATTGTCCCGAGTTGCCCTCGCCCCGCCCCGCCCCACCTTGCTCTTCACTCTCCCACAATTCCCAACAGTCAACTCTGATTCCTAATACGCTCCGAATCGTACGTAATCCTCGATCTTCTCGTGATTAATAATGCACGAGGCCTTGCGAACGACTCTCGCATTTCACCGGATTTCAAGTCCTAACGCTCCCCCCTCCCCCTCCCTGCGCCTCCTCCCCCACCCCGCCTTCCTTGCGTGACCCTGCGTACACAATTATTTCGCGACACGAGATAGCGACGAAGAGACGAACATGAAACAATTATTACGAACATGAAAACAACGAAAAAAAAACAGAAAAAAAGAAATATTAGTACGACAAGGCTATGAAAGCGAACCTGTTGAGTACGTGACCATGAATATCCCGGAAGATCAAATGCGCCTATGAAGATGCAATTTTGCGCATGTTTTCCGCTATATTGGAGATCTAATCGATCGTCAAATAATTGCCTCGATCACTGCTTTGCGTATTATCGATCATATACGATATACAGGGTGAATTTCGTAAAGCGTAACAGACTTTACTCTAAGGTAGATGGGATCAGTACAAACAAAAGTTGCAAATATACATTAGGGATATTTTTAATAGTTTACGAGATATAACGTTTTAAAGTTGGTCCAATCAGAGCGCGCCGAGAAGCGTTGGAGCCGCCTACTCCTGTCCTAGCATAGAGACAGCAAATTGTAGGGCGTTACATTCGTGGATGCAAAATTCAGAGCCGTCAATTTTATTTATTATATTATTACCCAATCATTTTTATATTTCGGACATTGAC